>CAUYRH010073466.1:0-14808 GCA_963574655.1 Perodicticus potto
TTTTTTTTTTTTTTGAGACAGAGCCTCAAGCTGTCACCCTGGATAGAGTGCCATGGCATCACAGCTCACAGCAACCTCCAATTCCTGGGCTCAAGCGAGTCTCCTGCCTCCGCCTCCCAAGTAGCTGGGACTGCAGGCGCCCCGCCACAACGCCCGGCCATTTTTTGGTTGCAGCTGTCATTGTTGTTTGGCGGGCCGGGCTGGATTCGAACCCGCCAGCTCAGGTGTACATGGCTGGCGCCTTAGCCTGCTGAGCCACAGGCGCCAAGCCAAACCCCCCTTTCTTTACACACATTTTTCTGAGCACCTACTGCCCTATTTTGAATTACTTTATTTATTTATTTATTTATTTTTGAGACAGGGTCTCACTCTGTTACCCACGCTAGAGGACAGGGTGTCATCGTAGCTCACAGCAACCTCAAACTCCTGGGCTCAGGTGATCCTCCTGCCTCAGACTACTGAGTAGTTAGGAGTAGAGATGTGTGCCACCATGCCTGGCTAAGTTTCCTAGTATTATTTATTCTAGGGTTTCTAGTAGTTATTTATTTTTTGTAGAGACAGGATTTCACTGTTGCCCAGGTCTCGAACTCCTGGCCTCAAGTGATCTGGACACCCTGGCCTCCCAAAGTGCTGGGATGCCAAGTGTGTGCCCGGCCCTGGGCTTACTTTTGTGATAAAACTCCTCAAAACAGTTGTCCTTCTCATTCCCTCCACCTTGCTCCTCTCCTCTTGAACTCTTGCTGATGAAAATTTTCATTCCTACTACTCCACCCAAGCAGCTCTTGTCAAGATTGCAAATGACCTTCATATTTTCAAAGCCATTGGCTGCTTCTAAATCTGCACTAATGGAGACCTTTGACAGCACTGACCATCCCTTCATTTTTATTTTTAATTGAGACAGAATCTCACTTTGTCACCCTCTGTAGAGACTGTGGCATTATAGCTCACAGCAACCTCAAACTCTTGGGCTCGAGTGATTCTCCTCCCTAGAGTTCATCAACCTCCCTAGTATCTGGGAATACAGGCACCCACCACAACCCCTGGCTATTTTTTTTTTTTGTTGTTTTGCTCAGGAGGCCCGGGCTAGATTTGAACCCACTAGTCCCAGTGCTCATGGTTGTCGCCCTAACAATTGAGCTACAGGAGCCCTGATCCCCTCATTCTTTTTTTTTTTTTTTTTTTTTTTGTAGTTTTTGGCTGGGGCTGGGTTTGAACCTGCCACCTCCGGTATATGGAGGCGGCACCCTACTCCTTGAGCCACAGGCGCCACACAGCGATCCCCTCATTCTTAAACTATTTCTTCATTAAGCTTTTAAGAACATTGTTCTCAGGATTTTCCTACCTTGCAATTGCTCCTTCTTGCCTCCCTTGCTAGTTCCTCCTCAACTTCCTGACCCCCCAGTGCCTCCTGAAACAGGGCTCAGTCCTCAGTATCTGTCCCTCCATCCCCCGTGATGTCACTCAGTCTCATGGCCTCAAATACATTGATACATCTTCATACCTCCACTCTGGACTCCACCCTGGACTCTTCATACCTCCACCCTGGACTCCACCCTGGACTCTTCATATCTCCACCCTGGACTCCACCCTGGACTTCACCTTGGGCTTCCCTTGAATGCTGTATTTGTGTCTCCTAGGGTTACAAGTGTCCTTGGATTCACATCTCAACCTTAATCCATCCAAAACGGAACTCTTGATTTTCTTTCCCCTAAATCTGCACCTGGGCTGTCTATCAAAGCAAATCATCTCTGCATTCTTCTAGTTACTCAGGTCGAAACCTTCAAGTCATTCTTGGCACCTATGTGTTTATTCTCAGAATAAACTGAGAATCTGACTACCCCTCACCAGGTCCACTGCGACCACTTTGAGCCAAATCCCATCACCTCACACCTGGATTATCTCGACAGTCCCCTAACTGATCTTCCTTCCTGTGAAGCCAGAGCAGTCTGCAGCTACAGGAATCCTACAACATAAGTCACGCCAAGACTCCCATCTGCTCAAAATCCTCTGAGGCCCTTATCTGAATAAAACCCACAGGGCTTGCCATAGCTCAGGAGGCCCTCGTGCCTGCCCTGCCGAGCTCTCTACCTTCCTCTTCTGTGACCCTCACCCTTGCTCACCCTGCTCCAGACACACTGACCTCTTTGCTCCTTCCAGAGCACAGCAGAATGAGCCAAGACCCGCTCCCTCGGTCCTGCGTGGGCCTTGTACTCTCACCGTGCCCTCTGTCTGGAATGCTCTTCCCCTAGATGACGGCATCAGTCCTCCCATGCTCTCTTCTGGCCTCTTTTAAATGCCTCTCATTACAACCACCTTATATAAAAAAGCAAGCCCCCTCATTACCCCTTATCCCCTCATCCTGTTTCATTTTTTACTACTTGACATATATATTTTTTTTACAGTTGGTCTCTCTTTACTAAGACACAAGTTCATGAACCACAGTGCCTGGTACCTGCAGCTCTGTAAACACCTACAGGGGAGCACACGACAGCTGGCTTCTGCACAGGGCTCATCAAAACTATTGACTGGAAACGCTAATTTTTTTCTCAGTGGAAAGTGAGTTTGAAAAAGGGTAGGACAGATAGTTTCAACTCAGATTTTACTGTAAAATTTTATTATTGTCATTAGAATAGTATTTAATTTATCCTTGAAGTGGAGTATGAGTTGGGCGGTACCTGTGGCTCAGGGAGTAGGGCGCTGGCACATATACCGAGGGTGGCGGGTTCAAACCCGACCCTGGTGGAACTGCAACAAAAAATAGCCGGGCGTTGTGATGGGTGCCTATAGTCCCAGCTATTCCGGAGGCTGAGGAAGAAGAATCACCTAAGCCCAGGAGTTGTAGGTTGCTGTGAGCTGTGAAGCCATGACACTCTACCAAGGGTGACAAAGTGAGACTCTGTCTCAAAAAAAAAGTAGAGTATGAGTTAACTAATTTTAACTGTAGTAATTTTTTATTTATTTATTTTTTGTTTTGTAGACACTTGAGCTATAGGCGCTGAGCCTATTTCCCAGTTTTTTACTTTAATATCTCAATACCCTTTCTTTTAGGAAGTGATAGTGGTAGTATTATAATTGGCATCTGGTTTAAAAAATGCTGACAATCTGGGTGGCACCTGTGGCTCAGTGAGTAGGATGCCAGCCCCATATACTTAGGGTGGTGGGTTCAAACCCAGTCCTGGCCGGCCAAACTGCAACAAAAAATGCTGACAATCTTATCTCAATTTTTTTTTTTTTTTTTTTTGAGACAGAGCCTCAAGCTGTCACCCTGGATAGAGTGCCATGGCACCACAGCTCACAGCAACCTCCAACTCCTGGGCTCAAGCAATTCTCCTGCCTCCACCTCCCAAGTAGCTGTGACTACAGGTGCCCGCCACAACGCCTGGCCATTTTTTGGTTGCAGCCGTCATTGTTGTTTGGTGGGCCCGGGCCGGATTCGAACCCACCAGCTCAGGTGTACGTGGCTAGCATCTTGGCCACTTGAGCCACAGGCGTCGAGCCCTTATCTCAATTTGTAAAAAGAAAAAATGTAAATTATATTTGTCGGTGAAATCCAAAAGTTTGCAAATGACAACTTTCTAATAAAAATTTTTTTTGGCTACTTTCCCTTCTTCAAAGAAGAAAGCCCAACTCCTTAATTCAGCATTCAAGGCCTCCACATCTGGCTTCCACCTACCTTTCTCACAAGATCAGTGAGGTAACTGCAGGCTCAATCACCCTTTCCAGAGTTTATCTTGAAAAACCCCAGCTCTGTGAGGCGGGTGCCAAGGAAAACCCCAGGAACTCACTGAGCCACAGAGCTTTGTCCTTTTCCTGGGCCCACCGAACTGTGCTTCTCTCCTACTTTAGAAATCCTCTTTCTTGGGGGCACTGGCGTGCTGCCTTGAATTCTAGCGCATCAGGGCCTTAAAACCCTTGCCTAGACCTCATGAGGTCCTGTTCTCAGGGACTATCATATGACCTCTGGAGTCAGGCTCCAAACCCCATAGGCCATCCCATGGTACCTCTATATGTCAACCATCCCTTCACTTGTATTCCAGAAAACTCTGCAAACCCTCTCCTTCCAGACCCTGGCTTTCTGCTTCCTTCTCTGTTAGCACCCACCAAGCATCTTGGCTCAGACTTTGGGGCTGTTACACGTATTCCCTCAACACACTGTACTTTTTCTACTTTGGCACCTTTTCCTAGGATAGTCTCTCTGCCTTGAATGTCTTCTCTCTCATCCCATGCCTCCCTAAGCATTTCAAAGTCCAGCTCAAACATGCCTCCAAACCTCTTATTTTCAAGCATTTAGTGAGTTCTTGCCAGGAATGGGGACACAGGAAAATGACACTGGTCCGTTTGGAACCCAGTGTATCAGGAATGAGGGCCAAGGGGAAATTTGTCTTGCCTCCCTTTCAAAAGCTGAGCTTCTGAAAGACAAGGTGTATGACTTTGTATAAACATTGTACCAGGCCCAGGTGGGGCTTTGTAAGGATCATATACCCTCCATTCACTTATTCAGGAAATGTTTATTAATATTTATTACATGTTAGGGATATCTTAAAATTCTGAAAAGTTAGGGCTTCACAGGACAGACTCTGTTGTTAACCGAGTCCCACTACCTCACACAGGTCCAAGGTGTCTACCTCTGTGACCTTGACCTGGAGAGTGGGGTGCTGTGTGCTTTGAAATCAGGCTCCTCTGCACACAACTCTAGCCTTGGGAGCACATCAGCATTCCATTAAGAGAACACATCTTACTTCGTATTTTACTGGCAACATATCCACCTTTCCAAAGAGTTTGCTCTGTTAACGTTTTTAAAAAAATCAAGCAATGCCATTTTGGGGAAGCCCTGCGCCAACTAGTGTGATTTGGGGCTAAGGACACAAGGTCTCCATCCTGCAGAAACGCAATTAAATTGAAGGAGCTATACCTGCAAACACAGTATTGATAAAGTGAGATAGGAGGTTTCAGGGGGGTGTTCACACTTGACCTTCATAATCAGAGAGTATCCCTGCTAGAGACAGATTTTTCTTTTCTTTGGAGTTAAGTGAATGCTTTGAAATGCAATTATCACCTTCTCCCCTAGGGAAAGCCTGAGCAAGTGTAAGCGTCCATTAGCCCGAGGGAAATGGTGATAACCTCTCCCTGTGTATAGCAGAGGGCTAGGGCCACAGGTGCTCAACACTGCCAGCCTCACCCCTCCCTAGCACCCCACTGGAGGACTGTGGAAATGTCTTCTCACACCTGATGGCACCCCAAACCCACATACAGACATTTTCCTAATATTCACCATTTTAATGCATCCAAAGATTTCTAGAAGTGACCTCCCATGCTTACTCCAAGGGGAAAAGATTTCTAGAGAGGCCCAGAAGTGCCATTTATCTCCCACTCTGTACCTGGCTCTGCCCTCTCACACGGCGAGTTACAGGAGTCAGAACATGGAAGTTACAATGGAAACGAAGTCAGCCTCCATTGTATTCTGTACATCCTACATTGCAATTTGGATTTCACCTTCATGAAAGTTGAGAGAAGAAGCCTTTCCATTGGAGGAAAAAAAAAACAAAACCTCTTTCAGCTTGTGATAAACACACCCCCCACACACATACACACATCATGGTGTCCTAGGATGATGCATTTATAAAGGATCATTCCACCTTTTTTTTTTTTTTCAGAGACAGAATCTCACTTTGTCGCCCTCAGTAGAGTGCCGTGGTGTCACAGCAACCTCCAAGTCTTGGGCTTAAGCAATTCTCTTGCCTCAGCCTCCCAGGTAGCTGGGACTACAGACACCCACCACAGCGCGGGCTACTGTTTTGTAGTTGTTGCAGTTGTCATTGTTTTTTAGGGGGGCCCAGCGGGTTTGAACTCGCCTGCCTCAGTGTACGTGGCCGCACGCCAACCATTGAGCTGCGGGTGCCAAGCCTCAGTTCACCTCTTTAAGAAGAAAGCTTCTTTTAGCCATCAGGCGTTATGGTGCTCAGTAGATACACGTGAGGTGAAAGGGAACCTGTCAGACTTCTAGCAGTTTGAAAACAAGGGAAAGATTAATTTTCCTATTGGGCAGAGAATGCTCCCCCCCCCAAAAAAAATAGTAGCTTAGAAGTTTAAAAATCATCAATGCTCGCATAATTGAGGGTGAAAACTCCTGAAGATCCAGCTCTTGGGGTGACAGGAGAGAGAAGTGAAAGACCCACAGCACCTCTCAAGGTGAACGCCAGCTCTGCTTCCCAGATCAGTAGACAGCGACATCCCATTTCTGTCACTCGAGTCCAAAGGCCGGGACGGGAGGAGATGTAACTGTGTCCCAGGTGTTCATTTGACTTAACGCCACTCACTTTCCTTTTTTAATCCCTGAAAATTCACTTTAAAGAAAAAGCGAATGGGTTACCTTGAGCATGCGGATTTCCCGGTGGGCGATCTTCTTTATGACTGGGTCGTCTTCCGATTCCAGAAACCTCTTTATGGCCACAATCTGACCCGTGTCCCTGTTTCTACATTTGAAAACATCTCCGTAGGATCCTTCTCCAATTTTCCTAATTTTCTCATATTTCTCCATCGCAGAGGAATAAATCTTAAAGTGGACCTTCAAACAGTTTGAAAATGTCATTTATAAAATAGTGGCACGAAGGGACTGGCCGTGAGCCCCCCAACGAGGAGCCTTTGTCGAGGACCTGGAAGGGAACCGCTCTCGTAAAGGACGGGATCGGCCGGTCTGTGCAGACTCAGCCGGTCCCCCTGGACGTGGCTGCCTCGGGTGACCCAACCTCAGTGGCCTGTTAGGATGCAGCTCGCCATCCTGAGCGAGCCGCGCTGTAAGATCGTCTGTCTTTTAATGTTCTAGTTCGCCGGTCTCAGACACTCGAGCTGGCTGGACAACGCGGACGGCTGCGGGCTTCCCCGGCTCTAATTTCGGGTGTCGTTTCCCCGCGGCAAGAAGACACCTGGGGCTCCCCGCGGGGGCGGCGGCCAGGCCGGAGCGCTCGGAGCTGGACCCGCGGCGATCTCGGCGCGCGGCCCCGGCCTCGCCACCTTCCCCGCCCGGACTCACGCTCCTCCTGGCCGGGCTCGCCGAACGGTCCTTACGCCGGGACTGTCCCCCCGCCCCGGGCTGGCCTGGGCGGGGCCGCCGAGCCCCGTTCCCTCCCGGCTACGCCGAAAGGCCCCGGCGGGGCGCCCCGGGCAGGGGTCCCGACGGCGGGCCCGGGTCCTTGCACGTCCCTGCGCCGGGAGAGCCACCCACTGGGTTCGCGGACTCCGCGGGTCGTGGGCACCGCTGCTTCCAGCAGCGTCGGCTGGAAGACGCCTGTGCCGGGAGCCTCTGCCCTGCCCCCTGCACCGCTCTGGGGACGGCCACCCACCCCGCCTCCGGTGACAACTGCGTGCCCTGCCAGCTGCCGCGTGGGCAGCGTCCCTGTCTGTCCCGAGCAGGGCTGCGCCGTCAGGGAACGCACGGGAAGGAGACGGGCAGGCGCGGTGGCCGAGCTGGTGACGGTCCCTCTGCGTCGGTCCCTCTGATGTGGGCGGTGGGGTTTGCCCAGCCTGCCTTAATTATTTTAGGCTCCTTTCCCTCATCCTGCTCCCTACTGGTCCCTGCGGCTCAGGTCTGAGCATGAAGACAGGAAGTTGAGGGACCTGGGGAACTCCTGAGGTCCAGTAAATTGGCTGCCCTTTGTCACCAGTCCCATCCCAAATGCCCCGTACCACGTGGGTGCTTGCCCTGGAAAATTAACACACTGTCTATGACACGGGGACCAGCCTGGTGACAAGCAGCATGGACTGCGTAGAGGTCTGGGTAAGGCTGGAGCTGGAACCGGGGAGAGCGCGCAGGTGGCTGCCCTGACACACAGGTGCGGGAACGGCCTGAAGGTGGCCTGCCAGCCTCCTGGAGATCATCCGCAAATGGCAACCACTGGTCTGTGCTCTGACTGTATAGTTGTGCCTTTTCCAGAATGTCGTATAAATGGAATCAGACAACAGGTAGCCTTTCTAGGGGGATGGGCCCCCAACACCACCATTCCCGGGCAGTTTTCAGACGAGACTGCAGCCCCAGTTGACAACCTGAGAAAGAGCTTCTGCCAGAGGCTCTCACCTAGTCATAATAAATGTTTCATATTGTTATACAGCAATATATAAATAACACAGAAAATTTTTATCAGGTTGAGTCCCCCTCCTTTTTTTTGGAGACAGAGTCTCATTTTGTCACCCTGGATAAAGTGGGATGGCATCACAGCTCATAGCACTCTTGGGCTTAAGCAATTCTCTTGCCTCAGCCTCCCAAGTAGCTGGGACTACAGGCCCCCACTTCAACTCCCCGGCTACCTTTTTTTTTTTTTTTTTTTTTTTTGCAGTTGTCATTGTTATTTAGCAGGCCTGGGCCAGGTTTGAAGCGTCCTGCCTTGGTGTATGTGGCCAGGGCCAAAACCACTGAGTACGGGTGCCGAGCCTGAGTTATCTTATAACTCACAGTTTACTTAGATTGTTCCTTTTAACTTAAAATTTTTTCCAGAATATTACAGGGGTACAAATGTTTTGGTTACATGAATTGCTTTTGTTCAGTTTAAGTCAAAGTTAGTTCAGTGTAGGGTGAAGTTACCCCTCTCCTCCTGCCTGCTCCCCACCTGCTTACTGGCTTGCTTTCCATTGTTTTTACCACCAAGTGTGCACATGGGTGTTGATTGATTAGTTCCAGTTTAATAGTGAGTGTTTCTTTTTCCATTCTTGCAAAACTTCACACAGAAGAAATGTCTCCAGTTCCATCCAGGTTGTTGCAAAAAGCACTAACGCACCATTTTTTTAATGGCCGAGTAGTACTTCACAGTATACATTCATATATGACATTTTCTTAATCCACTCATGTATTATTGGGCACTTGGGTTGTTCCACATCTTTGTGATTGCACATTGTGTTGCAGTAAACATGCGTGTGTCTTTTTGATGAAATGGCTGTTTTTCCTTTGGGTATATATCCAATAGTGGGATGGTGGGCCTACCATTTGGTGATTACAGACATTGAGCATTGTGGTTTGATTTGCTTTTCCCTGATAATCAGAAACACGGAACATTTTTTGATGTTTATTGGCCATTAGTTTGTCTAGTTCTGAAAAGTTCGTGTTCATGTCTTTTGCCCACTTTTAGTGGGGTTATTTGACTTTTTTTCTTGCTGATTTGCTTGAGTTCTTTTTTATTTTTATTTTTTAGAGACAGAGTCTCATTTTGTTGCCCTTGGCAGAGTGCCATGGCTTCACAGCTCACAGCAACCTCCAGCTCCTGGGCTTAGGTGATTCTCTTGTCTCAGCCTCCAGAGGAACTGGGACTACAGACGCCTGCCACAACGCCCGGCTGTTTTTTTGTTGCAGTTCGGCCAGGGCTGGGTTTGAACCCGCCACTCTCAGTATATGGGGCCAGCGCCCTACTTATTGAACCACAGGAGCTGTCCTTGCTTGAGTTCTTTATAGATTCTGGTTATCAGCCCTTTCTTAGATGTATAGCAAGCAAATATTTCCTCCCATTCTATAGGTTGTCTATTCTATCTATTGACTGTTTCCTTGGCTATGCAAAGTCTTTTAATTTAATCAGGTCCCATTCATTAATTTTTTGTTGTTACTGTGATTGCTTTGGGAGCATTCTTCATGAATTCTTAGTCTATGCTGAATGGTTTTGTTTTCTAAAAAATCATGAGTGGGGGGCGGCACCTGTGGCTCAAAGGAGTAGGGCGTCGGCCCCATATGCTAGAGGTGGAGGGTTCAAACCCAGCCCTGGCCAAAAAAAAAAAAAATCATGAGTGGGGCTCAGCCCCTATAGCTTAGAGGCTAAGGCACCAGCCATATACATTGGAGCTGGTGGGTTTGAATCCAGCCTCAGCCTTCCAAACAACAAGGATAACTACAACCAAAAAATAGCTGGGCATTGTGAAGGATGCCTGCAGTCCCAGCTACTTGGGAGGCTGAGGCAAGAGAATCATTTAAGCCCAAGAATTTGAGGTTGCTGTGAGCTGTGACACCACTGCACTCTACCCAGGGTGACATAGTGAGGCTGTCTCAAAAGAAAACAAACATGAGTGGATGTTGAATTTTGTTAAATGCTTTTCTTCATACATTGAGATGATCATAGGGTTTTACTTATGCAATCTGTCAATATAGTGAATTACATTGACTTTAACAAGTTGAACCAACCCTTCATTCCAGGGATAAACCCAACTTATATGTGATGACTATCATTTTAGTATATTGCAGGATTTGACTAGCAATTTTATTTTATTATTTTTTTTTATTTTTAGAGAGAGAGTCTTAGTCTGTTATGCAGGTTGGAATGCTGTGGTGTGATCATAGCTCACTGCAGCTTTGAATTCCTGGGCTCAAGTGATCCTCTTGCTTGAGCCTCCTAAGTACCTAGGAGTGCAGCCATGCATCACTATTCCTGGCTGATTTATTTTTATTATTATTATTTGTAGAGAAACGGTCTTACTATATTGTCCAGGCTTGTCTTGAACTCCTGGCTTCATCAATCCTCCTGCATTAGGCTCCGAAATTTGATTAGTAATGTGTTATTGAGGATTTTCACATTCATGTTTTTGACAGATGTTGATCTGTAGTTTTCTTATGTCTTTGCCCAGTTTTGGTACCAGGGTAATGCTGATCTCATAAGATGAGTTGAGAAGTGTTCCTTTTTCTATTTCCTAAAAAAGTTTACATTCAATTGGTATTATTTATTCCTTAAATATTTGGTAGAATTTTCCAGTAAAGCCACTAGGCTCAGTGTTTTCTTTGCTGAAATAATTTTAACTACAGATTCAATTTTTTTAAGTAAAATATTAGATTATTCAGAATATCTATATTTTCTTGAGAAAGCTTTGGTAGTTTTTGTCTCTCAAGGAATTTGCTTATTTCATCTAAATAATTACATTTTGGGGCATTAAGTTGTGATATAATATTACCCTTTTAATGTCTGTAGAATCTGTAAAAGTGGTCCCTATTTCATTCTTGTTATGAAAAAATATATACTACTTTTTTTCTTGTCAGTTTGGCTGAGGCTTACCAATTTTATTGATCTTTTAAAAGAAACAGCTTCTAATTTAATTGATTTCCTCTATCATTTTTCTATTTTTAAATTTCATTGATTTTATCTCTTTATTTTCTTCTTTCTGCTTTCTTTGCTTTTAGCTGCTTTTTTCTAGCTTTTTAAGATGAAAGCTTAGATCATTAATTTCAGATCTTTATTCTTTTCTAAAATAAGCCTTTAATGCCATTTCCTCTAATCATCACTTTAAATATTTTTTTTTTTTTTTGAGACAGAGCCTCAAGCTGTCACCCAGGATAGAGTGCTGTGGCATCACAGCTCACAGCAACCTCCAATTCCTGGGCTCAAGGGAGTCTCTTGCCTCAGCCTCCCAAGTAGCTGGGACTACAGGCGCCCACCACAATGCCCGGCCATTTTTTGGTTGCAGCTGTTATTGTTGTTTGGCGGGCCTGAGCTGGATTTGAACCTGCCAGCTCAGGTGTACGTGGCTGGCACCTTAGCCCCTTGAGCCACAGGTGCCGAGCCCATCACTTTAAATATTTAAATAAATAAAAATATCTTGATATGTTGTATTTTCACTTCAATTCAAAATATTTTCTAATTTCCTTTGTGACTTCCTATTTGACTCATGAATTATTTTGAAGGTATTATTTAATTTTCAACTATTTGGGAATTTTCCAAATATCCTTCTGTTACTGATTTCTAGTTTAAATGCATTGTTTTTAGAGAGCTCATTTTGTATGATTTAAATTCCTTGAAATGTTTTATTTTGGGCTGGGCTCAGTGGCTCATACCTGTAATCCTAGCACTCCAGGAGGTTGAGGCAGATGGATTGCTTGAGGTCAGGAGTTTGAGACTAGCCTGAGCAAGAGTGAGACCCCATCTCTACTAAAAACAGAAAAACTGGCAGGGTGTTGTGGTAGGTGACTGTAGTCCTAGCTACTAGGGAGACTGAGGCGAGAGGATCACTTGAGCCAAAGAGTTTGAGGTTGCCATGAGTTATGATGCCACGGCAGTCTACGTAGGGTGAGAGTGAAATTCTCTCTCTCAAAAAAAAACAAACAAAAAAAACAAACCCACATGGGCGGCGCCTGAGGCTCAAAGGAGTAGGGCACCGGCCCCATATGCCAGAGGTGGCAGGTTCAAACCCAGCCCTGACGGGTTCAAACCCAGTTTTTTTTTGCAAAAACTGCAACAACCAAAAAAAAAAAACTCACAAAAAACCAAAAAAAGAAATGTTTTATTTTGTTTTATAACCCACAATGTGGTCTATGTTGTGAATTTTTTTTGACAATTAAAATAAATATTTTGAACTGAAAAAGTCTGTGTGACTTTCTTCAGAGCTACCTTGTCTGAAGTTCATACCAGGTTAAATGAAGTTAGGCTGGAAAATCAACCTTTTTGGACTCCACAAGGTTCAGTGCACAAGGAGCCTGGAATTGTGCCC
The DNA here is from genome assembly GCA_963574655.1 of Perodicticus potto. Classification (NCBI taxonomy): domain Eukaryota; kingdom Metazoa; phylum Chordata; class Mammalia; order Primates; family Lorisidae; genus Perodicticus; species Perodicticus potto. The sequence goes on from CAUYRH010073466.1 coordinate 12,445, forward strand.
GGCCCAGTGGTAGTCAGAGCAGGAGTCGGTGCACCAGCCATTTAGGCCCAAGCAGCAGTGAACCAGAAAGCCAGCGTGACTTGGAGCTGCAAGCTGTTTTGTTTGGAGGAAGCTGAAGCAAAATATTAGAAAACAATTTTGAAAGAAAGGCAAACAGCTGAAGCCACTATCTAGTAAAAAAGAGACGATATCACGATCTCTCTACTATCAAATTGACAATCCTTTGAGTTGGCAGATCTGAAACTGGTTTCGATACCAAAGAAGTGTAACTCCTGGGTAGTACATGGATAGCTCTTGGGAAGCTGGAAAATGGCCTGATGTGGGGGTCTTTGTCTTAACAAGGACAGTGAAACAAAATTATTTTCCATTATGGTGATTTTTTTTGCAGCTCTGTATAATTTTTGAGAATACTTCACTGTCCCCATAAAAGCACAGTCAGTCCTATGATATTTTAATTATTTAAGGAAAAAAATGAAGAGGACCAGGATTTTTCCCATCTCACCCTATCCAAGATAATTACTATTGCTTATACAATAACAACAACATTATGTAACAGTGCTTACTTCATAGCAGGCATTATTATGCTAAGAATATTTTGTGCATGAGCCCCACAATAACCCTTCTAGACAGGAGTGATGTTATTCTGAGGTTTCAGATGAGAAAATTGAGTAAAAACCCACAGCTAGTGAGGTGAAGTCAAGCCAGTGGCTTCCAGCCCCTTTGCTCCTCACTATTTTGCTAATATTACCCAAGGAGTTTGGGTGGCCTCACCTGAGTGCCGCACCCCCGGGGCAACGTTTGGAGCTTTGTTTTTGTGCTTTCTTCTCCAATTATGATTCCTGTAAGGAAAAGGGAATTGAGTCATTGTCACCTTAAAATGATGCCGTACAGCAGCTCGAGGAAATACTTTAACTTACCTTCTCTGCTTTTACGTGGATTTGGGAAGGAAATTATTTCTAGGACACATACAGGCGGTAGGTAAGAAGTACCGCTTAGGTACACTTAGGTTCAGCTCAAGGCCCACATCATCTCTAATCTTTACAGCAACCTTCCATGGATGTATTAACTGGCTGGAATTATTAACTGGCTCATCTTATAAAAGAAGCAGCTGAGACTCTGAGACATGGATCAATGTAGGAAAAAACCACCCTCCTCATAAGGGTTGAAGACAAACTTGCAAAGCCCATGCTCTGGTGGTGGCGGATGGAGTTAGAACAACTAAGGATGCCTGGAGAATGGGCCACTGACCTCAGACACCCCGGAGTGCTCACAGTGGGGTGACCTGACAGTCCAATCCCGATATGCAACTACATAAAGAGAAGCCGAAATCAGCCACATTCTTCTTGACAGTCACTGGTAAAATGCTACACTAGGCATGGAAATAACTTTCTCCCTTATTTGGGGATAAGCTAGACTGCTGAGTAAGTGTAAATATTGGAGAATCAATTTAATTAAAAAGAGCCTATGATCCCTGACTTTATATGTGAGCCTCACCACCGGTAAAAGTGTTTTCATCCTCTAATTAACAGAACCTTCATTATTTTGTGTGTATTTTCCCCCTCTAAATGTTTATCATACCTTATATATGGTAAGCCAATCCTTTTAAAGTACCTTTTAAAGTACCTTTCAAAGGAAATACCTTTCTGTAGTAATACGCTCAATGCTTTTTTGCATTTCTAGGTTTTAAAAGATCCACCCAATACTTTGATCAACAAACCCAAATGCCACAAGGGCTCAGTAGCACCTACACTGATGGTTTATGGGCCAGCCCTGGGCCGCCTGTGGGTGGATTAAGACAACCCTTCTTTAAAAAATAGGTCTCCAGACCTTCACGTGTAGATCTACTTGCCATTTTGGACAGCTGACTGCTAACCATACTTAGTCATTAACCCATCTCAGAACATTTTTGCTCTGACTTCAAAATCATATTCTAGGGATAGTCTTGGAAACGATAAATTTATGAAGTTGAATAAATAGGAAAGAGCATTTGTTACTTTATGGATTTCAGTTTAAATATGTGACACAGGAAGAACAGCTTGGAAAGGGAGCTTTTACCAAGTGCTGCCATGTGCTGGACACGCTACTGGGCAGTGTTACTGAGAAGCGACCTCAAAATGGGACACTGTGGACCTCCAACCCCCACCGGAGGGTCCAATAGCCAAAAAGGCCAGACAACTGCTGAGAAGACACCTGTGCCTTGGTATCTCCTTCACTTTACACTTCGGACTAAATGTGGAACCCCCATTTCCCATGCCTAGGTCAATTTCATGTGAATTTCCTAGGCTTCAATTCCATGAATGGACTGTGTCCATTCATTGATACATTCATTCACCTTGCCCCCGGCAGAAGGGAATGTGTTCATTC
>CAUYRH010073472.1:0-13183 GCA_963574655.1 Perodicticus potto
GTGGGTATAATCTCCATTTGTAGCATTACATTTTAGAAGTCAAAATAATTTTAATTTAAAAATAGAAGGAACAGGTCATGAAAAACCTGGATGTCCTTCTACTGTTTCAAAATTGAGTAGGAAATTGTTGTGATAGGTAGACTCAAGAGAGGGCGCCTATTTTCTCGGAGATACTCAAACCATTTAGTTCATATGCTCCCCTCTTCTTTTGAATTTTGCTGTGTTATAATGCTTATCTCTGTGGAAATCCTATGGGACCCCCTCCCTCCTTTGTTTGCCTCCTTTTCTCTCTCTCTCCCCTCCTTTTTCTTTCTCTCTCCCTCCCTCTCTCTCCCTTTCTCTCTAGACAACTGCAATTTGAGCCTTTGAAAGGCAGACCCAATATTTGGTTTGCTGTTTTGTGACCTGACACTTTGCACAGACTCAGTGATGTAGTAGATGTTCAGTTAGTTTGCTCATTTGAATTTATCATTCATTATAAACAAACATGCTGCTGATATGGAACAAAGCCCTTTCCATCCCAAAGTTCTTCCTAAGAAATACATCAAGCATGAGGAAATGAGAACAGAGTAAGTTAGCTAACAGCCAAGATTGTGAAGCTCCGTGACACACCCAGGATGCAAAAGTCCAAATATGAATTCAGTCCTTTGCTTATTTTTCTTTTTTTTGTTGTTGTTGTTTTTGGCTTTAAAGTTGACCATGAGTCATAGGCCAGACGATAATACAAATAGGGCAATATCTTTTGTTCTAATATTTTCTTTCTATATTTGATACTAAAACCTAGAAATGTCTTACTAATGGATCATTGCAAATAATCATACTATAAATTGTGGTAAAAAATTAATGTGCATATTATAGATAATAAATATATGTATGAATGAACATAAGAAACAATGTTACTTAAAAAATAAAACACCTCAGAGTCTTAGTAGACCTTTGCAAGAGCTTAAATAAGGCCCCCATTCTAATATCCATACTCTTACCTTTAAATTTGTATTGTACAAGAGAACATGGACACAATTTAGGTTAGACAGAGGAATTTAGTATGAACGACCTAAAGAAGAATCAAGAAGCTTAAAAGAATTTTGAATAGAATGAAATTTGTGAGTATATCCTTACATGTATTCTCCTTGGCATTATTCAGTGGTACTTATCACAGATATACATATTAGTAGTAATAATAAAAGTAACATATTGTATATATATAGTAGGTCAGGCATTGTACTCAGGCTTGTCTCTTCCCTTATTTGACCATCAAAATAAATTTATGAGCTAGAAAATTCAGTATTAAGGACAATTAATAAATTGTGAAAGCTATGCATACATAAAATAGGAGGGCCAGTATTCAGAAATTCTAACTTCAAAGCCCTGAGTCTTAACCACTACAAAACATTTATTAGATAAAATAACATTTCATCCAAAGTATTGCAAAATCTAGAAGGAAATTCAAAAAGTTCACTGTGTGCATGAATAATCTGAATAATTGTTACTTTTTGTTTTTAACATCAAACTGGATGGATGTTAAAACACAGGACCTCACTTGTTTTTCAGAGAAATTTGCCAGGGAATGGCAGTCAAAAGATGAAGCAAATTTGATTTTGAAATTGAGCAGAAAACAGCCAATACTCATTCCATGCTCCAACCCCCAAGCTTCTCTTGCTAAAGCTGCATTCTCAACCTTGGTACGTGTGCACTCAGGGAGTGTTACTGATGCTGAAATAAATTGAAAGAAAAATATTAGAACTTTTACTTATATTTATTTGTAAACATAAATCATTTTCCAAATATTTAAAACATAGATGCATATGGGAGACCTCCCTCAGGCCATATGCCAGATGGTAACATACAGAGGAAAAGTGTAAGACATTCAGAATGTCCAGGGATTTGCAGTAAAGCTTCCACTCATTTTTCTCTCTTTTATTGTCTCACAATAATGTTTAGTTTACTTGTTCTCACTTAAATGAATTTGTAAATTATATTATCTATTTATATATTATAAATATTGAATAATTTAATCCTAATAAAATGAATTAGTGGCTCACATTGCTCTCTTAGAAAATTGCAGACTGAAGAGAATATTAAGAATACAAGCACAGCAGAATTGTGAACATAGAAGGCTAACCATTCTACTAGAAAACAAGCTTTATAGCAGCCATGCTGCAAAGGATCAATAAAAATAAGCTGTTAACCTAAAATTACCTTAAATTATTAAGTAGGGAGACTATGAAAACTATGAATTTATATTCATCCTAGTTATTAACGTCCTCCTAAGAGTATATTGTGCCTTGAGACTTTATGGATAAATAATGGTATGACACCAACATGACTAATATGCAGTTCTTTAATTTCTCTAACAATTGCTTTAGAATATTTAGCACTAAAACAACTACTTTTCAAAATTTCTCTCAACATAAAATAAATGCTTAAAAATCAACTTTTGACAGTCCTTAATAGCAACTAAATAAACATCTATTTTTCATGCTGTAGAAAAATGCCTGTAGGGAGCAATGAACAGCAAATACGTTCAGAAGATAAAATCCACACCTAGATTGGGTAAACCAAGTTATAAGGCCCATAAACATAAAAATATCTCTTTCAAGTTCTCTTCTCTCATTTGAAATACACAGAACTTAAAACCAGACCTTCTATAATTCAGTATGCTACATTGATGTTTATAAAATATTAAGTTTATTAATTTGCTTGGCTCACACTATGATTATAAAAATAGATTAATAATATAGTAATAACAAATATTTTCTTGGCAGGATGAGGCTGGGTTTATCCCATCGTTTCCTTTTCCTGGGAACATGGGACTTCATTTTTCAGCCTCATTTTCAGTCATATCTGGGTCATCTGACTAAATTACGGCTAATGAAATGTACATTGAAAGAGTTGTGCACCTCTTCTGAGCTGGTTCTTAAAACATACTGGCCACTCTAAGATTTTATTCTCTTTTCTAAGTGACTTTGGAGGCCATATGTGGAAACATTATAGGATAAACTTATCCTGGACTTACATGAGAGAAAATAACCTATGAAAGTATAACCTACATTGGACTCTAATAAAAGAAATAAAATTTATGTGATAAGTTAATGAAAATTCCGTGCTATTACTGCAGGGAAAACACACTAGCGCAATTATTAATAATATTTTAATGAGACAAAAATGTTTTGTACCATTAAATGTAATAAAATTACTTATGTAATATTGTTTATTTTAGCTTAGTCACAATTTGTAAAATTATATTTTGAAGATGTCTTACAAATAAAATATTTCCACAGTAGTATGAATATATAAGTTTGAGCTGCATGCTAAAAATACTTCCTCTTGATGACAAAGCAATCAAAAATGATTGAAGATAATCAATTTAAATATATACTTGATTAACAAACTTTCACCACCAACTACTTAAATATCAATAGGATACCCTTAGACGTATTTTCACAAAATTAAATTTTATATATACATCCCGCGAAATAATATATGAATGTTAGTTACATCTTATATTCACATACCTCTTCTGGTCTTTTGTTGATATGGGTCACCACACCCAAAACCAATGATTCACCGAAGTAGAGAGTGTAGTATGAAGAAATTAAACCACCAATGATCCTAGCATTGAGAAGACCCTCTAAAACAAGCGTTATGTCTAAGAAATAAAATGATTAAATTTCACAGGGAGAAAAGTTAAAGATAAGTAAACCCCAATTTTAATCTGGGATATATACATACACACATGTGTCTATATCCAGTGTAGACACACATATACACAAATGTGTGTATAGGTAACACAAATATATTGGGTATTTATTTTACAGAGTCAGGCAAATTTTTTTATTTAGAGTCTTTTTAACTATTCAGATTAAAAGTAACCAGAAGTAAAATTAAAATGAATCTTAGCTTTTAGAAAACATAAAGATCTTGAGTCTTGTTTGGTTTTTTAAGTTAAGTCAAAATCACTTGTTTGTTTCAATGGCTTGATAGAAATTCTCTGTCCTTTTCAGGCACCAAAACCAAGATAATTCATTTTCTAACTCTTAACACCTATCCACACTTTAAGAATAGCTGATAAGCTCGATAAGCTCAAAAAGAGTGTTTCCTTGAAGGTTCTCTGCAAAACATTAATTTTGAAAAGTTTGTGACTCTTAAAAGTCCAGGATTAAAAGCAGTTGGAGGCGCTGCCTTTCAAAAATTTGAAACTGTTAACAGCTATAAGCTCGCAGGGACCTCATGACCACAGTATCTTCCGAGGATTCTCTTGGTCACATATCACTAGAATCTCCCAACCTATCGTCCAGTCAAGTTTGGTCTTTTAGGTCACTTTGTGAGAGTTTCAAATACTTTTGAAGAAAGCCAAGGACAACCTTTCAACACAACTGAAGATAGATGGAAGTGTTTGGGTAAGTGATGGCTTCCTCTCAACATTAGGAACAATTCTCCAAAAGACATGCTTTTGTCTCATTATTTCTCAAAACAGTGGCACCATTGACTAAATGTCTGTGTTCCCTCCCAAATTCATATGTTGACTCTCTATGTAATAGTCCTAATCCATATTGTAATGGTATTTGAAAATAGAGCCTGTGGGGCATAAAAGGTTATGTACTGAGATTAATACCTTCTTCAGAGGAGACCTGAGAGAGATGATCTTTGTTTCCACCATGTGAAGATATAACAAGTAGGCAGCTTCTGTAAACCAGAAAGAGAGCCCTCACGGTAACTTAAATAACTAGTACCCTGATTTTGGACTTTCCAGCCTCCAGAGCTGTGAGAAATAAATGTTTGTTCTTTAGTTTGCCCAGTCTATAGTATTTTGTTGTAGCATCCTGACCGAATACAAGTGGCAATTAAACCACCAAGCTCTCTCAATGTAGCAAGCTAAATCAATATAAAATTTATGTTGTAGGAGTCCCAGGTCAACAGCAAAGTGTTATGAATCAATTATATATCTCTGTCACCATGATTTCATAGAAATGACTCAGGCCTTGTCAATAATTGTGACAAGATAAACTGTAAATCTCTTCTTCACTACTTTTCATCAGGAGAGTTGTCTATTGCTTAGAGAGATGACATTTAGGGGGATGTCATGTAGTAACTGTCAATGTAGGAGTCTTTGTGATATATAGTGTGACTTAGGGCAAGGAAGGGACAAATGCTCTCTTGGCATAATAAGGTCATGGTTATTCATTCATAAAAACCAATAATAAAGTTTTGCAGTAAAGTGCATATGAGACTTTTTATGTCTCTCCATTATTAGGGAAGATATATGCTGTTCCAGAAGGAAGTTGCAAGATGCATTTGATTTTAGGTATGCTATAAAATATCAGATATAGTCCCAACTGCATGAACCCTCATTTCACCCTTGCTCCTGTTCAAGGTAGCAGGATTCAGAAATCACTTCTATTATCAGGCTACAGAGGGATACCCAAGAAAGTCATCGCCTTCTAAGTCTATGGCATTTTTGAGGCCCAAAAACGTTTAACACGGACTGAGATGTTATCATTTGTATAAAAAAGATACAGTTCCTTAGGGTAAGGCCCCGCTCCCTCCCCACACCCCAAACTATACTCTGCACATACACAATAGGTCAAAGAGGAAGATATAGTTAAAGGAAGAGGGAATTTTGGAACATCAGATAAAATGTTACAGGTAAATCGCTCAGAAGAATGTCCCGCCTACATCAATATTTCTAAGGTAGGAGAGAAGAAAGAGTATTTTCTCTAGGAACAGGATAAGAAGAGATGGCTGGAAAGCTTACACAGCACAATATTTCTCTCCTACTTTGAAGCTCTGACTCTTGAAAATAAAAAAGATTATGGCAGGTGTATTGGTCTTTCCAGGCTTCCATAATAGGAATACTACAGACTGGGTGGTTTAAACAACACAATTCATTAACTCACAGTTCTGGAGGCTAAAAATCCACAACCAAGGTGCCAATAGACAGGATTGGTTTGTGAAAAAGCCTTTTGTTCTGAGTTTCAGAGGCTCCCCTTCTCGCTGTGCCCTCATAGTGCCTTGCCTCCATGAGCTCAGAAAGAGAGAGAGTGGCCTTTACTGCGCTTTGTCCCTTTGTCTTATGTGGACATATGTCCTATTGGATTAAGGATCCACCCTATGATTTCACTTTAACATAATTACCTTCTTGAAAGTCCTATGTTCAATTATCATGACATTGGGGGTTAGGACTTCAAAACATAAATTTTGAGAAGACACATTCACTTTGTAATAATAGGAGATGTCATATTTCAAAAAACCTAAAACCTCATATAGATGAAAGGGTAGAAGAGCAAATGAATGCAGGAGTCAAGTTCCTGCAAATACATGTGTCTTATAAGGTCCTGACCAATTACACTGGCTGAACTTAATTCTGAACTTAGTTCTAAACCCAGTGGTCAAGGCAAAGAAACAGTCATCAGTTGCATGACAAAAAAAATCCATGGGACCCATGATATAAATAAACTTACATGTCATTTTCTGGAGAAACCAAGAGTTTCTTAGAGCCAGAGACTGAAAGATATCTCACACATTTCAATTGCACCTTTTGAATTATGGGTCAGCTTAAAAACTTTGTGTCTTACTATTTTCCTTTCTTGAAACCAAAAGAATAAATTCAGATAGAGCATTTAGTTAAAGTGCATTTAGTTAAGCATTTAGTTAAAGCATTTAGTTAAAATGCAATTGCAGGCCAATTGCATCTGATAACACCTCCATCAGTTAAGTTTAACTCTTATTATTTATAAATGAAATAACTAATAATGAGTATCATAAAGTTGATTTCCATCTTTTAACCTTTGCTTGTTAGAAAAGTATATGATTGTATATACTTTTCACCAAAAGTAAATATCAAAATTTCCAAATAATATGGATACAAAGACACTTGTTTTTCTATGTCTATTCTCCATCTAAATGCTCAATTTTGTTTTTATTTCACAAATTTGAAAAGGTAGCTTGAGAAATTCAGAGCAATATGTAAATTACTTAAGCTACATCTGAAATGCTAGGGATTGTGTAAAAAAGGTGAAGAAATAAATACATAAATGAAAGGCTTCCTTACAAATGGACTTGAGCATAAGAAAAGACACTGTATGGGCCAGTAGCCCTATTTAAAAAAAAATAGAAATTCCAAATTTGGCTACTCAAAAGGAAATGACTATCTCTGTATTAGTTTAATATACTCGTGATGTATCAAGGCTCTCCTCAGTCCAGCCTCAACTTCTCCTCTTCTTTGGTCTACAAGAAATATTTGGAATTAACCTGCTTGATTTTTTGCCTTCCAAATACACATTACAAATTTTCCACTGTAACAATTTTCTATGAAATGTTGATGTTCAAAACATTTCTTCTTCCTCATGACATTTTGGACTACTTCAATATGTTATTGTTATTTAATCAATATATATTTGCATATATTGTTTTGTCTCCTGAAACCCTTTTGGGGCAGTCATCAATCTCATATTTCTTTAAATTTTCTATAAAGACTAAGATCAGTGCCCTGCACTTGCAGAAACAGTGTGGCACAGAGGGGCAGGTGTGGGTATTGGGATAGATTCTCTTCCTCAGTCTTGTAGTCCAAGCTCTCACTGTATTGTTTCTGGCCATTTATTTAACCCTCTTTATTATTATTCTGAGGACGTGATGGGATATGTGGAGGGTGGAGTTAGCTGAGTGGGTACTAGTGAGTAACAGGTTCAGAGAGCAAACTGCTTATCCCCTTTATGTGGGTGTGCAGTTTTAGTGTTCTTGGCCTTGTTTGCAGAAACTTTTCTTCAGAGTTACTATGCTTTCAATACCCTTGAGAAAATGCATTGAGAAGATCAAGAGAGAGGATCACTTTTAAGCTGAGTGCAAAACCCAGAGCTCACTTAGATATCCCCAGTTTATTCCACTCCTGGATGGACCTATGTTCTTGGGCAGAGACAACTGTTTTTCCTGGCTCTCTCCTTCAAATATGCAGACAAATCCGCAATGGCATAATAGCTAGAGAAGAGTTTATAGCCAATTCTGTTAAAGGCAAGACAGTTGCATGAGTCCCATTTGCTAGTTCCCAACTGCAGAGTTGGTCCATTATTAGAAATAAAGTTCAGCATCCAAGGTTTGCTATTGACGAGCAGGAGTGGTGTTATTCTTTTTTAATTGAAATTGTTTGTTACAATGGTTAGCATAGGGTTTGTCCAGGCTAATTCTGAAAACCATAATGGACAGAGGGATTTTTGCTGGAAAAGATGCTAAGCAAAGATGTTAAAAAGGAAAAAAAAAAGAAGGGTGGGAGAAGGGGTAAAATGGCATTTTTCTATTCAAACTGATATAAGTAACAGATGATAAATGATCATTCTGTGTAGAACTTTAGTCTATGTCATTTGGAGCCTGTCTTACTTTCTCTTCCAGCCTTGATCTTGCAAAGCTTCCTCTCTCCCACCATCATTTTAGCTCTTATTGCCCATTATAACTGTGAGGGCTCTGCAATTATAGGTTAAATATGTTATAGTAGCTTAAGATTGAATTTGTTTCTTTCTATAACCATTATGTTGTAGTTGGCAAAAGTCTTGTGTAATATAGAACCATACTTTCCACTAAGAAAATAATGGTTCTTCAATCTGACTTAAAGAGGGCTCATCAATTTCAATGAATAACAAGGAACTCGTATTTGTGCATGGATTATACCTAGAATATATTTAGTTTGTGTAAGTCTAAGGAAGTGGTCATTAATCAGTGTCCTATGTTATAAGATGTTCCCTTCTATCCTAGCATTTGTGATGTGAACAGTTGTTTATTATTTCCTATACCTAGTTTTTCTAGCAATATGAAGATTAGGAAGCTTAGAAATTTTTCTAAAACTTTCGGAAGAACACATTCCTTAATGACCTGGGTTTGAAATTTCTTACTGTATTGACATTATTAGAATTTAGTGTAAGCAACTGCTGTTAAAGAAACATAACATCCCCTTTGATAACCAACCTGCTTTGCATTCAAGAGGAATGCAAAGTTAATGTCTTTGGTAACAAATTACCTATTTGATAGTTATTGACAGTTATTGACAGTTTGCTTACAGATATTAGAGAAAAGGAGTGAAAACATTGCTCTTATTATGTAAAAGATAGCATGGTTTGTGAGAATTTTTTGCCTCTTTTTTGGGGTGCACAGACTTTGAAAAAATCTGTGGGTAATTTTTTTTTTTGATAATCATTTATTTTTTTCTCACATTTCTTTGTGTTAAAGGGTGATTCTATTGATCTTGCCTGGAATTACTAGGGCAGTTGCAAGCAGATGGCAGCTACGTGAACTGGGCTGAAAGGTCCAAGGTGGCTTTATTCTTGTCTGTTAGCTGGTCTGTCTGTCAGCAAGGGTACCTTGGAGCTCCTTGTCTGGACTCCACTGAAAGTCCACACCGGTCAGTTGTCATCCTTTCCCCCATATCCTTGCTTTCTACATTATTTTGGAGGCTCTTATTCCTCAGGGTTCTTGAAATTTTTTTTTAACCTCACTGGTCCACTTCTTGTTTGAAAAATATAGACACTCTATTTCTTTTCATTCCTTTCCTCTCACATGAGGCTATATCCATTCTATTTTCTTAGCCACTGTTTGTTTGTTTTTTCCCACCTATTTATATAGCAGCTGTCACCTTTGTGACCAGCTTGCATTTCTGGTTGTGTCCATTCATATATTTGAGTGACTCTGCAAAACAAAATATAACATGGTAAATTCTCCATATTTAAGTGCTTCATTTACATATCCTGAAGTACGTACACACTTTGATTTTTTGCAAAGGACTCTTTCACTTTTATGCCCTTTAAAGAATTATGTTTTATTTCCTATGTCTATTTCATCTTTAATAACAAATATATATCTTTATCTTTAAATATAGACTTATTGATGTCAAAAAAAAAAAAACATCCTGGAGATTTTCTGCCTTTTAATTTTTTAACATATATTTCTTTTCTCTTAATAGAGAAATAAGATTCCTAATTGTCCACTTTAAAAAAGCTCACTAGGTCCAGGTGAAAAAGCTTCTTTAAAGCTATTTATTGACAATGAGCTCCTGGTCACTTTTTGCTGCTGGCCATTTATGCACTTTGGCATCTACCTGGGCTTCTGTTACAAATGACTGTTCTATATGCCATTCAACTCCTAGGAGTCTCTTAATGGTGTCTAGGATAGAAGGTAATCAACATATTAAAAAAATGGAAGTGATCCAACCAGCAGAAACATCCTGAAAGTACACTTTATCTACCCTCATACAAGCCACATTGTTACTTATTTTGGCTTAGGAAGAAAAGAACAAAGTTTTTTAGAAAAGATTATGTTGCAAATATCGTGAAAACTTAAGTCATATTTGATGACTTTATTTCATAAGTAGACTCGTTAGGATGTTTCTAAATAGAAAAATCATGAACACTTCAAGTCATCAAATACTAAATAGAATTGGTAGGCATTGTACAAAAATCTTCTCATTTTACATAATATTGGCCCTAATTATAATTAAATACAATTAATAAATAACGGTTACTTTTTGAATTAATTTTAGTGAGATGTGGTTTGTATGATTATCTTGAAAACCTTTGCTATTGTTTATCTTTAAATTTCATTGGATAAGCTCTGTTCCTTAATTCTTGAGTAAAACTCTTCATCAATTCTTAATGCAAAATTTGGTTTGTCGTCAGTTGTGATTAAAATGGCATGAAGACTTACATACAGTGCCTTTCATCCAAGATTATAATAGGTGAGGAAGAGTAAAAGGGTGAAAATAAGAAACTTGACTTAATTTTGATCTATTTTATCTATAAGTCTATAGTTAAATGACTTTGTCTGGGAACTTATCAAGTACTTATTTTCAAGAGCATAGAATCTTATAATTAATGGCTCATTTTCTAAGTGAAAGAAATTAAACATGTTAGTGGCTTTTTAGTTATTTTTGTTTTGCTATAATGAAATACCACAGATTTGGTAATTTACCAACAATAGAAATTTATTTGGTTCTGGAGGCTTAGAGATCAAGATCAAGGGGTCATATCTGGTGATAATACTCCTGCTATGTCATGACATAGCAGAAGGCATCTCATGGTGAGAGGATATGAGAGCTGGACTCATTTTTATAATAAACCCACTCTAGTGATAACAAACCCACTCCCTCAATAACAACTAATCTATTAATAAGGGTAGAGCCCTTATGAGCTAGCCACCTCTCAACACTGTTGCATTGGGAATGTACTTTCTAGCACATGAACTTTGGGGCATGTATTCAAGCCACAGCAGTTGGGAAACTCAAATGGATAGAAGTGAAAAGTATAAAAGGAAAAAAAAAAAATAAAACCATGACAAATACTAGAGTTTGTAGAGTGGTAACTGAGGTCAGGTACTGCCCTGTGAGGATGGCTGAGGCTCTAAGAGGTGATGACCTCTCAAAGGTTACTTGGTCTCCAGATTGAGAACAAAACAAGACCTTGGTTTCCTGGGGGTTAATTGAGCCCTTTCCACACCAGACTACATTGACTTCTTGGAATTTATGTAACACTCTTATTCTAAGTACTGGCACACTTCTGAAGTCCAGAGGTGCCTTCAAATCCTAGAACTCAGTGGTGGTCAATATTATCTTACAGAAAGAGAAACAGAAAATTTGAAGGGGCTAAGTGACTCACAAAATGTTAAACAATACTTTAGCAGGCTGATCCTGAAACTCAGGAATAATCTCTTTATCCTCCTTCTCCAGATAGTCTTTAGTGAAAGTGATTTTTATTTTTGAGAAAAACATAGTTTTTAAGATAAATAGATGTAAAAGAACTAATTTCTACAAGGTATTACAGCACAGAGAAATGATGCCTGCAAATAATTCCTCCCCTTTAAAAAGTGTGGGAGTTTCAAATTTTAAACAGCTGGTATTAGCATATTTTCTCTAGTTATGGAAAATTTTTGAGGAAAAATACACTTACATGGAGAAATTTCCCTATGACAATCATTGTTTCTATGACATCTGCTCTGGCCCTCAGCGTGTAGAGCAAATGAGAAGACACGCTATTTATCTTACAAGAAAATTAGAAAGATCTTAACTTTGAGCTCTAATATTTCCAGATGTTTGAAATCGAAAGCAGAATTTCTCTTCTTGCCTGTTCCACCAAAGATTTATGCAGCAGTAAATAAACTCTTATTTGCTTGTGCCCCATTTTATTGCAGAATACAGAAAAATTAAGGCAACCAATTTCTCAGGAAATGATTCTTTTCTTAGAGTACTTTTAAGTCTGTGTACTACTTGTGTCTTAAAAGGGGAACACATACCTCACAATTTTAATTTCAAGAATACTACAAAATTCTGTTGGTTCTTTGGCTTTATTAGCTTTCCAATAAGACATTGCCAAAGCTTGCAGAAAATGTTCTTACTTTCTGTTTCCAAAGACTGACGTAGAACAGCAGAATGATGTCTCTTCCCCATAATCTTTAAACATTAAAATTATATTCATGTATATAAAAGCTTAATACATTAATTTTTATTGCATGGAGAATAATTAATCTCATAACAGTTTTGGAAAATATAATATCCTTGGAAATCTAAATTAAGCTTATAAAATGCTGATTTTCTCCTTTGTGGGACTGTGACCATTAAGCAAACAAAAACGGACTGGGGAGTTTGTCACATAGTTTCCAAATGCTTAATTTTAACTCAATTTTTGTGTATATATATATATATATATATATGTATATATATATATATATATATACCTCATCTCATTTACTTAATTATTGTGTTAAGACATTTATACTCTATACTAATAGATACAACATGTACGCTTGCATTATGCAACATAGGTGTGATCCCACCATTCATCCGCCTTTGATCTGACCTCCACCCTCCCCTCCCAGCCCTCCTCCTCCCTCCTTCGTCTTGGGCCTTCATCTATTCTTCATATGAAAGTGTGAGTGATTGTAAATTGGTTTCGTACTAGTACTGAATACATTGGATATTTTTTCTTCCATTCTTGAGATACTTTACTAAGTAGGATATATTCCAGCTCCATCCATGTAAATATAAAAGAGGTAAACTCTCCATCTTTTTTAAGGCTGCATAATATTCCACATTATACATATACCACAATTTATTAATCCATTCATGGGTCTATGGGCACTTGGGCTTCTTCCATGACTTGGCTATTATGAATTGAGCTGCAATGAACAATCTGGTGCAAATATCTTTGTTATA
>CAUYRH010073474.1:0-57142 GCA_963574655.1 Perodicticus potto
TAATATGCACTGTAAGTGTGGACCCAGCAATTACCCTCCCTCCACCCATCCTCTCCCCTCCTCACCCCTCCCATGGCCCTGTCCCCATATTCTTGTGCTGTAATTGGGTTATAGCCTTCATATGAAAGCTATAAATTAGTTTTATAGTAGGTCTGAGTACATTGAATACTTTTTCTTCCATTCTTGAGATACTTTGCTAAGAATATGTTCCAGCTCCATCCATGTAAACATGAAAGAGGTAAAGTCTCCACCTTTCTTTAAGGCTGCATAATATTCCATGGTATACATGTACCACAATTTATTAATCCATCCATGGGTCAATGGGCATTTGGGCTTCTTCCATGACTTAGCAATTATGAATTGGGCTGCAATAAACATTCTGATACAGATATCTTTGTTATAATGTGATTTTTGGTCTTCTGGATATATACCTAGTAGAGGAATTATAGGATCAAATGGCAGGTCTATTTTTAGATTTCTAAGTATTCTCCAGATATCTTTCCAAAAGGACCGTATTAGCGTGCATTCCCACCAACAATGCTGGCGTGAATGTGTAGAAAAGGGAACAATTTAGCATTTTAAATTTATGAGACACTGTTTCAAATGTCCTCACTTATAGAAATGGATAATTTAATGATTCTGACCTCTGTGGGGTGTAGTTCGGGGTATTTAGGGCTCTGTCCAATATGACTCAGCTTCAGGACTTGGCTTTACTGATATCTCCTTCTTTCTATCTTTCCTGATCTTCAAGTACAGACATTACTCCTTGACACTAGGAACAGTCCTCCAGGCGATGGTTCTGCTCGTGACCACTTATCTGTACTCCACCTGGTCCACAAACTCGCTGAGGCTACTTTATTGTTCAAAACTGTTCTTAACAATCAAAATGCAGGCAATGAGTATTTATAGAATGAATGACTGCATACAAAATAGATGTTGCTCATTTTAGATGATCTGATGACATTGCATGGTTTTCACAAATACAGAGTTTACTTTAAATGTACCTCAAATTGTGCTAAAGTTAGACTTCTGTGGCAGACTAAAGGATTCCAGTTTTCACTATGAAATGATCTTCTAGGTGAGGGGTTTCCATTTTACACTGTTGATTTCTGGTTGTGATCTCAACCCCCAACTCAACTTGGTTGTGGCGCCAACTGATCCTTTGTGTTGACTTACACCTTGGGCAGTGAAGGTGTATTTTTACTAAGATGTGATCCAGGCAGGAAGACCAGTGATTTTATGCCCCTGGTGAATCCATTTATCAGCAAACCGAAAGACTCCTTGGAAGATGAATAGCATGCATCAAAGGTCATTCTCCTGCTTGCCAGCAGCATCTAGAGGTCGTCAGTGAGGAGACGCATAGTGAACGTGCCTTTGTGGTACACATTAATATTAATAATTAATACATTGCTAAATACTAATAACATACACTTCTGCACCTGGAAAATTTCCTTGGTTTCTAAAGCCTATTTCATTTCTTATTCTAGATACTCATCTTATAGTTTAACTGAGACTGACCCTTCCCTCCACCGCAAGTGTGGGTCTATTGACATGATTCATAAAATACAATCTCACTCTCCTTACCCAGCAAACAGTGTCAAGGCAGAGAAACAGAGTCATGGTCATGGATTCTTACCAGACCAAAATCAGACCATTTAAAGCATTTTTAGGAGATCTGTTACTTTAATTCTGTCATCGTCAAAATAATTTGTTTAATTGATGCATAATACAATGAAATGTTTTCTGTAATAAACAGTGAAATTTACTGAATTCTTTTATTGTGAGAATTTCTATTTTGCATTTTGTATCATTCTCAATGGAGGTGTTGTTGTCCCCAGTGGGGTGAAAACTTATTCTTGTGGAAATAAAAAACACCAACAATGGTGTGTGTCCTCACTACCGAGGGCGTTATGTGTTATAGTTTATTTGTGGTACTAAATTTCATAAGGAAAGGGCAATGAGAAAGACATAAATTAAAACTACTTGGAGGGGTGAAAGTGAAAAAAAGTGTGAGAGACATTTCTAAAGATCATATGTGGAAAAAATACAAATTCTCCAATAGATTTTATTAGTATCGTCCCTTCATTTCCCCAACTGCCCTTTTTTAGGTGAAATATACAAGCTAATTTTATTAATATTTCAAACAGTTCTCTGATAAGTCATATCTATAGAAAATAAGCTGTAAGGCTGAAGTCTATCTTCCAGCTAATGATATGTATCCCCAGGGTCCTGCTCAATGCTGTGGCTTCCAGGTGCAAAACTTCCTGTAAAGAGAACTGGTGTAGTTAACATGGCACTAACTGAACTCTGTGTGGGTTTGGCTGGCTCACCAGGGGAAAGAGGAGAGAATATCTGTATCACAGCTTCATTCGAGTGAGAGTGGTCTAGTCACTGCCAGAAATGTCAGAACAAGAAGTAAATGGAGAGGAGAAATCCATTCCTTTCCTGGATGGAGGTCTTTATCTCAGTGAGGGACAACGTTACCGGCTGGACAGAAGAACACCAGCCCTCCTTAATCCCTTTTAAACTCTTCTATCATCTGCTCTTGATGATTTTAGCTTTTAAATCTCTTTCTTTTCTTTATTTATTATTTTTTTTTTTTTTTTTAGTTTTCCATCTTTCACACCATCACTTTTCTAGTTCAAATTCATTTTTCATCTTGGCTACTATATTTGCTTTCTAAAGTGTGTCTGTATTCATTCTTGCAATTCCCCTTTCCCCATCTATTTTTACACCACAGCTAAAGTTTTATCATAAATCATGAATTGGTTACTGATCTGCTTAAACATCTTTCGGCAGCTTCTCCATTTTTTTCTTTACTATTCAAACCCTCTGTGTTAGTTATCTAGGTCAGCACAGTGAATTACCCCAACACTCAGAAGCTCAAAACAACACTCATTACCTGCAGTTTCTGTAGGCAGCAGGGCTTCGGGTCTCTGCCTGCTGCGGTGGTTCAGCCAGCCTTTCGGTCTTCTCAAAACTTGACGGGGGCAGGGGGATTTGCTTTCAAGTGCACTCATGTGACTATTGGCAGCCTTCAACTTTTCACCACATTTGAAATAGATGTCCTTGTTCCTTGGTAGGTGGCTTGAAAGAGACAGAGAGAGATGGAAGGCAAAATTTGTGTAACTTAATTTGAAAAAGATTTGCTATACTCTTATCAACAAATAATTTGCCCAAACTCAATGGCAGGAATACCAGGAGGCAGGAATGAAGGAAGGAGCTCTTAGAGGCTGCTTCCTACACCCCCAAGCATGAACTTACTAGTTGGGCCCCAACCCTGTTCTGGGCACTCATCTTAAAACACACCCAACATTGGGCGGTGCCTGTGGCTCAAAGGAGTAGGGCCCCGGCCCCATATGCCAGAGGTGGTTGGTTCAAACCCAGCTCTGGCCAAAAACTGCAAAAAACAAAACAAAAGGAAACAAACAAACAAAAAAACACACCGATGGCTCAGCACCTACAGCTCAAACAGCTAAGGCACCAACCACATACACCTGAGTTGGCAGGTTCGAATCCAGCCCCCGCCTGCCAAACAACAATGACGGCTGCAACCAAAAAATAGCCGGGCATTGTGATGGGGGCCTGTGGTTCCAGCTACTTGGGAGGCAGAGACAGGAGACTCGCTTGAGCCCAGGAGTTGGAAGTTGCTGTGAGCTGTGATGCCACAGCACTCTATCCAGGGTGATAGCTTGAGGCTCTGTCTCAAAAAAAACAAAACAAAACAAAACAAAACAAAGCAAAACACACCCCATACTTACCGCACCTGGCCTCTGCCCCTGTTTCACAACTCTCTATTCTCCGTGCTTTTGTCACGGTGTCCTTTTGCATATTTTCACCTTTTCCTGTAAATCCCTTCTCTTCCATCTTTGTCTACTTCTCTTTCTCACCTGGATTTGACACTTGACTCTGAACTGAAGAATACAACATAAGAAATGCTTTAGAATAACGTGGGGGCATAAAGGATAAAGAATGTTCTACACAATGATTATTTAAGCCTTTATCTCTGACAAAAAAAACTTAATAATGACCTTAAATAACGCCGGATGAGGGCACACAGAGTCGGAAGGATCTCTGAGCAAGAGTAAACGCATTTGCAGCCCACTCCCGCCCTGCACAAAGCTGCATCATTTAATTGCTGGTTCAATGCAAGGTTAATAATTACTATCAACTGTCACATTCACTTAAGGCTTTTCCGAGAAAATATTAGCAGTGCACTGACAATGCGGAGCTTGGGATTTCTAGCAAGTGAGTGTGCCTGGGCAGAAGCTCATGTGGGGGACGCGATTACAGAGTATGCAGGCACATACAGATTTACTGCAGCAGTCTAGCCAGTTAAACTAGCATAAATAATGTTTAAAACCTCATAAAAATCCGTAATTTCTCATACTTTATGCTTTGTAATGGAATTTTGATGGGGAATAAAACAGGTTAGGAAAAACGTCTGTAAGATAACCAATAGATACCATCTTTGAAGATCAGATTGAGGTGAATATTTCTTAAAAACCAATTAAAGACTATTTTTACAAATATTCTGAATAATTATACTTAAACACATCACCAGTGTTTGTTAGTATCGTAAAGGGAAAACGTTTTTTTGGAACATTTCTATGATATGATCAATCCAAAGTGATGTGCCTCGTTTTATAGGAGCAGGTAATCTTGATTGTACACATTTCAGGTTGGTCAAATAATTGGAGACATAACAGCTCTTTCAGAAAAACCCTTTACTTTTATGTTTTGCTGACAAACAGTTTCATTTTTCTTCCCATACTCAGGATATACAGATTCAAGGAGCCACTAATGCTCAGATATATCTGTATTCTGTTTATGAAGACATAAAAGGAATAAAGACTCAAATTTGATAGGAAAGTAAATGCTTTTGCAGGGAAGGTTTGAATCGTACCATAATATTTTTACTAGGGCTTTTTAAAATGTGTAACATTTTATTTGTCAAACTAATATTATAAAATGGTAGATACTAAATAATAGTTCATTTATTTTACTTTCTATTTAAAATTTGTTTCTTTTAAATTATATGTCTTATAGCTGTTTTCCTTTCAAAATATTTGCACTTTAGAATTGGTTAGAGTTGCTGTTTCTTATCCTACATATAAAAAAATGACTATATTTACATTTTCCCCTTACTAATTTTTTCATAATGCCCTTGTAGAATTTATTTCCCCATCACCTGTGATTATTTTGGAACTTACCTCACTGCCTCCTCCTCTGCCTAACTCTGTTCTGGGTGTTGGGAAGCCCCAGATCAGACGACAGTAACTCCTCCTGCCATCATGATCTCTCACTATTGCACACACAAATATAAGATTTCTGCTTATACATCAAGCAGACATTTCATATCAACTATGTCCAAAACAATGATCCTGATCCTCATTCCTCTCCACGAAAAGTCACTGTGTTTCTAAGTTTCAATCTCATCATTTATCCACATCCTAAGTTATAAGATTAAGCCTTACTGAGCACTATTTAGGCTCCTTTTCATTTTGCATCCTAATCTCAGCAGATTTCTCACGTTTACCTCTAGACGATAGCCCAACGTGGCCTCATGTCTCCCTGCCCAGTGCTAATATCCTGGTCTAGATCACTGTTATCCGTTCCTTGCTTAGATTCCTTCCTTCATGGTTTTTGTTCCTACATTTTTTTCTTTCTTTTATTAGACTCTTCTCCCTTGAGCACGGAGAATCATCTTTCATAATCATGTCAGAGAATGCCACTGCCCAGTGAAAAGGGCGTCTCATCTCAGAGTTGAAGCCCACTGTTTAAATGGCCAACAGGGTGGTTGACGACCCGTCCTCCATCACCAGCATGTCTTCTACCACGTCGCTTCTCGAGTTTTGCTACCCAGAATATACGCCGTGCCTAAAACACACCAAGTCCATTCCTGCCTCGGGGACCATTTGTCCTCCTCTCTGCCTTGAATATACCTCCCAGTATTTTATAGTGGCTCAGCTCTGCACAGGATTCTTGTCTGTATTCAAATGCCACCTTCTTTGGAAAGGTTTTCATGACTACTTTATTCAAAAAATACCATCTTTGTCAAAGCACAGAATTATACCACCCTAAGTTAAGGTGGCAAAGGTGTTGTTTCAGCATAGTCAAATGAGAGCAAGGGGCCACAGCTGAGTCTGAACTCAACTCTACTAAAACAGGAGGGCGGCTTTTAGAGCTGGGGAAAGGGAAAGATACTATCCCTCCTTTGTTTGCTAATTGGCTTTTCTCAAAGGGAAAATAAGCTTTCTCCTATTTTCATGAGAAGAAGTAATTTTACAACTTGGAGCAAGGTGCCTACCTACTTTAGGCTCCTGCCCTTCCACTGAGACTAGGAGGCAGGCCCTCTATTATTCCTGATAATTACATTTCAAAAGGAAGACTCCAGGTCATTGAGAAAGACCATTTAGGGCTATAAAACTGGCAAAGAGATTTAAAAAAAAAAAAAAACTTTACAACCAAAAGTAGCAGAAAAAGACTTTACAACTACAAGTTTTCTAGAGTAAATGCTCTAAGAAAAGGGATGCTGATGAGGCTGGAGACAGAAACAAGCGGCTCTAAAGTTTAGTCAGGCTGAGGGGAACAAAAGGCCGTGTGGGTTACCTCTTATGTCTGCTCCTTTATTCTCTTATTCAGCTTTATTTCACTTTATTTTTTCTTTTAACTTGGTTATACCTTTATTTTTTCTCCATAGACCATAAGCTGTCTAATGGCAACAATTTTTCCTATGGGACTTAGAATTATATTCCTAGAATCTAGATTTATTCCTCGCACGTGGCAGGTAAATATTTAATAATTTTTAAAAATTAATTAAAAAGGATATCAAACAATCGGTATAGAATAAAAACATAATGAGTTGGGAAAATGTGAAACACTGAGGTTACATAAAACGTATATCCGAATGTACTTAAATTCCATTGATGATTTGAGGATACGAATATTAACAAAGATACCTCACTGTTCTATTCCCTCCATCTTATTTACAATGAAACACACATGCTAACATTAATATTTCAAAATGAACTGCCCATCTGTGTCAATATCTCTGAATCTCAAATAGCTGCTTTCTAAAGGTGATAACAGTACCAGTCTTTAATCAGACATGCAGGGGAAGGTGAGAATGAGGAGAATCCCCTGTCATGCCCCGGGGTTCTTCACGCAGACCTGAAGTGAACTCTTCCTCCCGGAGTGCTCTCCTGGGGAAAAGGAATACTGACTTGTGATGAGCTCATTTCTGCATCTCGGTGGCTGTCTTCACTGATGCCCTGGAAGTTATTGCATCTCTGAACCACATCTTCACAGCCTGCAAAGGAGAGAGTTTTGTCTAGCAAGCTTGCTTGGCACCTGAGGCCCTGTTGGGACGTACCTGTGAACCACACAAGGGGCCAGTCACAGCTTCCCTGGTAACCCCTGGTTTCCCATAGCACCACCAGTAGCAACAAAAGTGAGAACCGTGCAAACTTTCTAGGGAATCCTTAACCCAAAATTAGGGAATTTCACAGATCTGTGAAGTTGGTATAATTCACCTTTTTGGCCACTTGTATCAGTTTCCCCCTTCTTATCATATTTAGATCTTTTCTGGAATAAAATGACCATTATTTTTTTCTGGATTAAGATATGGGAGTGGGCAGCAGCCTCCCTCAAAGTGGCAACAAATTGCCATCTTCTTAAAGGAAGTTGGAGGTGTGCTGCTCTGGTTCTGAAGCAATTATTGATGACTGGCCTGGCTTTCCTCTACCACCAAACTTAAATTTTTTCACTTTGTTTACCAGGCTTGGCCAGGTTTGAACCCACCAGTCCTGGAGCATGTGGCTGGCTCCCTAACTTTTGAGCTGCTGGTGCCCCAATTTCTCTCACTTTGGACTAGCACTTCAGAGGCTCTAGCTGCTGATTTGGTTGTAAAATCAAGATTTTGACCCTTGAGCTAATTGAATCCTTAGTTGTCTTGCCCTTATTGGGTTGTGGTCACTGCAATGAAATATGGTTAGCTTACACTAAGCACAAAAGTTTATGATCACATAAATAAAACAGCCAGTCCTCTTCCTAGTAAGGTCTGTCTCCCTTGCTTGAAGATGACCATCTGGATGCACCATCTCTCAAGGGAGAGAATGAGTTCTCTTGTGTCTTTTCTTGTATGGATACTAATATTATGATATTGAGACCTTACACTATGACCTTATTTAATCTTAAATACTTTTTTAAAGAACCTCCAAATTTAGTCCCATTATGGGATTAGGAACGCAAAAGTATAAACTTTCAGGGCAAATAATTCCGTCAGTAGTAAATAGTGTCCTCAATCCATAAGTTATTTCCATGAGGTGACCTCTTAGCTGAGCCTTCAGTCTGACTACTAATGGATCAGATGGTAAAACCAGTGAATCTTATGGTCATTTGCCATCAAAAGAAGTTTTTTGGTCTGATGCAGTGTGTAGAATAACAAGTCCCAGAGTTGACATTTTGTATGCCCGTGTGAACAGAGGAACAAACTTCTATACAGAACCTATATTCATTATAGTAATGAAAAACCATTGCTTTTTCCGAGGGATAAAGAAGCCTCGGCAATTGAATTGCCATCAGATAGCAGAAATCTCATACAATGCTTTAAGGGTAAATCAGCATCTTTAGCTACTGCCTTCAGGGTGTCAAGGAAGGCATCCAAAATTGCTGATAGCTGTACCAGCCCTGAAGTGCAGTGAAGTTGTGCTACTGGACCCAAGGACATCTTCCACCAGGGCCACCCATTTTGGACCCAGAGATCAAAGCTTGGGATGGCCAAGCACTGACACCAACTGACACCCAAGATCCAGTCATTCAGTCATTTGCTTGTTGAGTCTCTTCTTGGGTGAGCGCCCTCTGGCTACCATTGACCTAAGTACTATACACTTTGCGCCTATTTACACGAGAACATCCAGAGGGATTTTTCCTGGGATACTTTGTTCTCAATACTCCAGATATTTCTTTCAGCCCTATGATCAACCAGCCAAGCCAGAACTGTTCAGTAGTTAATATGCATCCATAAGTAGACCAATTCTCCCTAGGTATGAAATGAACAACCTTATATACTACTTGCAGCTCTTCTTGCTAAAATGATTTACATCTGAAATGGTAAGCCACTTCTGTGAAGGCTATAATTGATAAAAACTCAATTTTAACCACCACCAATATATGACATGGACCACAGTGTAATGCAGTCCTAAGTTACGTGTATTTCCTCTCCTGTCAGTTGGCTGGAGATGTGATTTGAGTAAGAAGCATCAGTGCAGTAGAATTGATGAAGGAAGTGATAGATACATGAGCTACATTCTCATGCAATTTACCTATTCTTTCTCATTTTTATTGGGCCCATTTCAAATGAAACATTTACATTTGACAGAGGAATGCTAGTGTTCTTGTCTGGGATTATTTCTGGTGGATCTAACAACACACAGTTTTGTCAGATTATTTAATAAATAATCACGTGTAGTAACTCTTACCCAGTCTATCTTTAAGACAAGTATCACACTAAAACTTGTATGTGTGTGCATAAAGGAAACTCACCCTCTAACACAGGATGATGTGGCTTTGCTACTCAACTTAAATATCTGTGCTACAACATACTTACAAGGGCTGGTCAAAGAGTCTTCACCCTTTTAACCACTGTGGCTATGTCCAGTATCACTTGGATCTTCTTGCTAGCATGGCCAAAGGGACAGCTTATAATGCATGGCAGACCTGCTACAGTGTCCTCTGTTATTCAGCCCACACTCAAAATGACCAGCCTTCTAAGTGACACAATGAATAGTTTAAGAAGTATCTTCAAGTTATTTCTGAACTCAGAAAGTTTCAGATGGGGTTACAAGGAGCAACATTTTGTCCTATATCTTAGGGAAGATGTTTAGGAACGTTCCAAATCACTGGAGTCCTAAAAAATGTTCCAGTCTTGTAGGCTTCAGAATCTTTATGTTATTTATCAACTACCATCACCATGTATACATCTTATTAGAGCACCTAAAGTTCTTGCCACTTTCTGTTTACCTTGCCTAATTAGACCAATATCTTTAATATAGTAAAATATAGTGATGCTATAAGGAAGGTCAAAATGATCAACATTGTTAATATAGCTCTTGGGTAAGGAAAAGGATGTTGTCCTTACCATGTAAAGATGATGTCATTTGAGGCCTTCCTACAGAGTAGATTGAGAAGAGTGCCTTTACCACATCAAGAGCACTATCCCTAGTTGAGACCTGAGCGAAGAGCAGCCAGGAGCTGTGGATGAGGCTAATGAAAACCAGTCTACTGTCAATTACAATGATCCATCTTTGTTGTTGTTGTTATTAACTGAGATCACACTGGTCAATTGAAGATTGAAAGAGGAAACATTAGGGACTATTCCCCTTAAATCTTTCCAATATTTGATGGAGGCAATAAAACCCAAATTTTCTCCTTGGTGTCGCTGCTGATGTAAACTCTTGGAAGCGAATGTACAGTGGGATGATTCATGGACACCCACTCTTTCATTTCTATAATAATTCTACATAATGCCTCTATTCTACAGGTCAGAGAAACATTAAGAAAGTCTTTGAGCTGCTAAGCATATTCGAACTAATTCACCTTACCAGGAAGTACATCATTACTCAGGGACACAGCTTGTGTCCATGGAAACAGCTATCTCCCATGAGATGGACTTGGGCCACATCTTCATTCATTTCTTGCCTTTCATTCTCCTCCTTTAACTCAAGAACCCTGATGGCTTTTCAGCTAACACATTATACCAAGATGTCTTCAGAATGTTTGTGTTTCACCATCACGTCAGTGCACAGAGCCCTGGAGAAGTGACTGCAGGTCCCTTGGGAGAATTATCAAAGAATTCTTGGCCATATGCATTTATGACAAGATTAACTTGTCTTCTGTTTAGTCAATACATTGGGAATCTCTGAATTAGCCTTATATCTGGAAATTGACATAGAAATGAGTATTTTGCATTGTCATGGGTAAAAGTTTCTAAACTCTTAATTATTTTTTTATGTATATACAAACTGAGGAACTCCCTAATTGATTGTTTTCTCCCTTTACCACTGTACAAATCTAATTGTGTTTGGGGGATTCAGACATTTTTACCATGACTTTGCTATACTCATTAGGGTAATTACATTCATTTTGCCTTTTGTGATGAAGGTGAATACTGTCATTAGGCCTGAAACATGCACATTCCCATTATCTCCACTGATATGTGGCAATTCCACGGCAGACTCTCTAACTATCAAGTTTGTCTCACCAATCTTGTCTCTCCTACCATTGAGCTCCTCAAACATTTGATAACATCGCATTAGGAAATTTTACACGGTTTCAGTGAAAAGATAAATTCTAGGATCTCCCAAGAAACACGGGGAAGATCTCAAGTCTTATAATTAATTTATTAATATCTCCACACAGACTTCCTGCCCCTTTCTTGAATGCTACATCAAAGATGTTCAGGCATTTTTATCACATTTACTGAATGGCATCTTCCTATTTAAGGTTCAAGGCACTAATGCACCAGACTATTAGGACCAGTCTCTCTTGTTTTCGCCAGAATATTTAATCAAGTCACATGAGTTTCCCTTCTCAAGTAATTAACCCCTGCACATCATTCAATATCATGAAGATCCACTCCTAAGTATTCTTCAAGGTCCTGAGACATGTATGATATATAAATGTGCACACAAACATAGTTCCTCCCAAAGTAGGGGCCAAACTTCTTCACAACTGCTGAGCCATTCTTGGACTCTAGTTATTGGCTTAGAAGCAATATCATTGCATATTTCCAGATCACCCATCACCTCTACCTTATCACGATTCATCATAGATGAAACTTCAGTAATTATGATGATAGAAATTATGTTCATACTGACCTCAGATTTCTTGGCAAAGTCCAAAAGTTCATCCTGATCATTAGTTCTCAGGATACTTCTTGCTACCAAACTTAGTCTGAGTACCTTAGAAGAGATGGCCATATGTAAAAGTTTATGGACCAGAGCTTTGTTGGGGAGCAAAATCCCAGGGACAGGGGTGAGGAAGAGGTTTTAAATAAGCCAAATAGAGAAATAAAATATAAGAAAGCATATTGACAAGTTTCATAAAAAAATTAACATTTCATCCTCAGCGAATTCTGTTAGAGAGCCCAAGTAAAGCTATGGCATTTTCTTTTTTGTATTTCAAAAAGATGTATTTTATTATTCTTCAATACATTATTCTCCCCCTCACCCCCTAGTAGTAAGACAGAATTTATTTACAGAAAAGAATACGGAAAACACTAAAGCTCCTGGTAGAGGGAGAGAATTCAAGTGGGGAGAGAGAAGCTCTCTCCGTTCCTCTCCCGGTCTTTCCCCGTCTCCTCCTTTAGGCATTTAGCCTCAGGATATATATAGGTGTATGGGTTCCTTGGCCAGGAAACAAATGAATACAGTCCCTTCCGCGGGGGGCAAGGTGAATGAGTGTATCAATGAATGGATACAGTCCAAGAATTTTTATTTTAAACACAAATGCGTTTTCCTTATACATAGTATATAAAACTAAGTTTTATACACTATCAAATCATGTCCAATTAAGATAGTCCAGTTTCAAAAACTTGGTTTTCATGCTAGCAAAACTAAAACTTACCAAGTAATAACAAATTGCGATAATTTAATAAGCTTGTGGAAGTGTTTACTATTAAGATTAATTTCTCCAAAATTCATGAATTTTACATTTACATACACATTTTTGCCAGAAGGAAAATATTTTTCCAGCTTCCAATTTAAGCTGGTACTTTACTTGTCAAATATACAGCTTAAAAATCTATGTTTTTTTTTCCAAATCGCTATCATCTCTAGAACTTTAACAATTTCAAATCAGAAGGAAAGTTTACCTGCAAAAGCTACGATTCTTTAAACTACATAATCATGAATAAGCCAGAAAGATTAGTTTGGGGGCAGAGAGAGGGGTGTAATTACATAGATAGGAAATGTGTAAATCTGTGAATATAGATGCACTCATAAGTTTTTCTATAGAGGATAGCTACTGACTGAGCTAAAGAGAAATTAGTATTCTTGGTAAGAACTCTGAGGACTTGACTGACTTTTCTTGAAAAGAAAAAAGGAATACTAAATGGTTAGGTAATAAAAAAAAGGTTTTGCACTGGCATTCCATTGTTCTCTAGAGGGTTATCGGGATGGTGCTCACTGACCTCTCTAATGTCACAGAGATTAGTAGAGAAATTAACATGCAGAAGAGACTTCAAAGTCCTTACACACATCCAGAAAATTCTTTAACGTGTATGTGTACATAAATTGCAAGTATACCAAATTAAACTCTATGAAATATCTCTCTATAGATATATGGCTTCCTTGCGTGGTGGGTGGGTGGATATAAGGAGATGCTGCACCACCTATAATTGTTAATGTTAAACTGA
Organism: Perodicticus potto; assembly: GCA_963574655.1. Classification (NCBI taxonomy): domain Eukaryota; kingdom Metazoa; phylum Chordata; class Mammalia; order Primates; family Lorisidae; genus Perodicticus; species Perodicticus potto. The sequence continues at coordinate 13,418 of CAUYRH010073474.1, forward strand.
TCTTTTGTCCAGCAGTGAGAATTGCAGGATCAAGACTTTTCACATTGATTAGAAACATTAAATATACTACCAAAAATAGATGTGATAAAAGACAGAGAAGAAGAGATAAGAACTAAAATAGAGATGGAAAATGGAAGGACAAAGTGGGGGGAAAGAGGAGAAAAACAAAAAAAGGTAAAGGAGGAGGGAAAAGAAAACTGTCCAACTTTCTTAGTTGTTAGGAGCTTCCTTCACACTGAGAGGGAATCTTTCCAGCATGATCAATTTTTTTTTTTTTTCAGTTTTGGCCAGGGCTGGACTTGAACCCACCACCCCCAGTATATGGGGCCCGGCGCCCTACTCCTTGACCCACAGGCGCTGCCCAAGGGAATCTTTCCCTTCGTGGGCGGGTCTTACTAATACTGAGAAGGAAGAAAAAGTTGCTACTGGGATGATGTGTGATGATGAGGTTGCCATCTGTTATTCTCGCCCAGTTTGGGTCTATCTCACCTTGTTAATGCTTGGATTTGGAAGGCTTTCTTATATCTATCCTGCCCTCCATTCTAATTTTGTGGGGATGGGAATGGCTATGCTATGGCATGAATACACAGAATTGGTTCCAACAGACATTTTCTAATTTCTCCAGCAAATCACTTACTCATCTCTCCCCACCCTCTTTTCCCAGGTCATCGTATTTTTTTCACAAGAGCAATCGGGAAGACTAATGAAAGCATATTGATCTAATGGAAACCCGTGACCATATAAATGATCAAAACTTGCAGCGAAACCTGAAAACATGCGCTTAAAAACCTTGCACTTTTTTTCCCCCTAAGCTTGTGCCTTCTCTTAATACTTAATGTCATGGATAATGGGAGATATTTTGCTGCGGTCACGTGTTGTCCAGTGTTTGTCCATGTGTTATATGATGGAGGGGCTTCATCTGTTGTATCAGTGGAAATCAAAGAAAGCCAACTGTCCTGAGCTTCCCTTTCTAAGTCCCGTTACCTCAGCTTTTCTCCTATCTACCCCAAAACTATTACTGACTCAATTTGTATCCTACCAGTGTGTGTTAAACTTCATGCAAGGCGAAAAGTATTGCACTCAAATAAGGTGCACTCTGTAAACTGATGAGTGGAGAAGGAAGGGAGTGGGGTGGGGAATGAGGGAGACGACTTGTGAAAAAACTTGTAAGTAATTCGGGCTGCTAAGCTGACCAGTTAACAAAAAGACCTTTGGTATTGAAACTTAATGAGTGACAGAGGAAAACGAGTAGAAATTCTGAAAACTAATGGGTCAGACCAAATCCTATATCAGTGTTCAAATCTCATATTTCAGATTTTTTTCACACAGTCATAGATTTATAAAATGTTATTGTTTGATTTTTTTTTTTTTTTTTGAGACAGTCTTACTCTGTCTCCTGGGGTATAGTGCCAGGGTGTCAGCCTAGTTCAAAGCAACGTCAAACTCCTAGGTTCAAGCAATTGTCCTTCCTCAGCCTCAGCTGAGACTACAAGTACCTAACACACAGCTAATTTTTTCTTTTTTTTTTTTTCTCTTCTTTTCCTGCTTTTTTTATTTTTTAAAAGATACAGAGTCTCACTTTGTCACCTTTGGTAGAGTGCCATGGCGTTACAACTCACAGCAACCTCAAACTCTTAGGCTTAAGTGATTCTCTTAGCTCAGCCTTCTGAGTAGCTGGGATTACAGGTGCCTACCACAACACCCATCTATTTTTAGAGATGAGGTCTGGCTCTTGCTCAGGCTGGTCTCCAACTCCTGAGCTCAAGCAATCCACTCACCTTGGCCTCCAGAGTGCCAGGATTACAGGTGTGAGTCACCATGCCTGGCCCTTTTTTTTTTTTTTTTTTGAGACAGAGTCGCACTCTGTTGCCCAGGCTAGAGTGCCCTGGCATCAGCCCAGCTCACAGCAACCTCAAACTCCTGGCTCAAGTGGTCCTCCTGCCTCAGCCTTCTGAATAGCTGGGACTATGGGCACCTACCACAATGCCTAGCTAATTTTTTCTATTTTTCGTAGAGACAGGGTCTTGCTCTTGCTTAGGCTGGTCTCAAATTCTTGAGCTCAGGTGATACTCCTGCCTCAGGCTTCCGGACTCCTAGGATTACAGGTGTGAGCCCCTGCACCCCTGAATTTCCTATTTTTTTTTGTTTCAGCATCTGAAAACTGCTAATTATTTACTCTTCAATTTTGTAATAAGAACAAATATTATTTTAAAAATAATCACTCAGGATTTGCCCATGCCAGGTAGTAGGAAATTTTCCTCTCTTTTGATGAGTGGATGTAAAGTCCTAAAATAGAGTAATAATACTAATTCTAAAATAAAGCAGCAATGACTATCCCTTATTGAATTTTACTATGTGCCAGAAACTATGTAAAGTTTCATTATTTCACTTAATCTTAACATCCATCCTATAAGGTTTGTTAGTTACTGGTTTAATCCCATTTCCCAGATAGGTAAACAGAGCCCTATTTTAGAGAATAAACCCAGAAGGGCTTATTGTACCAAGATCCATTCATTCACTTGTGCTATAATGTGTAGTCTGCCTGGACACTCAGTTGGCAATGAGAGAGATGGCCACTGTCCTTATGAAGCTTACAGTCTTCTGGGGGATGGAATCTTTGCTCATCTTTGCTTAAATTACTGCAAAATATCTAATTAGAGAAAAAAGAGTCTTTAACAAACTTGCCATATTTATTTTTGAAAGTGGTTCTTAGTGGTATGGCAATTTGGGGAGCTTTCAAGACAATTATAATTACAAGAGGCATTCCTTTTCTTGATTTTTCGTAGCAACTTTATTGAAATATAGTTCACACATGACAAAGTTCACTCTTTTAAAGTGTACATTTCAATGGTTTGAGTATACTTGGAGTTGTGTTTCCATTACCACTCTCAAATTTCAGGACATTTTCATCACTACAAAATAGAAACTTGATAACTGTTAGCAGTCACTTCCCAATTCTTCCTACCCTAAGCCCCTAGCATCTACAGCTAGTTGTCTATTTTGCAGGTCCAAAATAGGAAATTATGCACTTTAGCCTTTTGTGTCTAGCTTTTTTCACTTAACAATGTTTCAAAGTTCATCCTGGTGTGATAGGTATCAATACTTCATTTCTTTTTATTGACAAGTAATATTCCATTTTATGACTATAACACATTTTATTTATCTATCAGTTGATAGATATTTAGGTTGTTTCTACTTTTCGGCAGAAATTTGAATAATACTGTTATGATCATTCATGTGTAGATTTTGACATGGGTGCACATTTTCAATTCTTTTCTTGGGTAGTTATCTAGGAATAGAATTGTTTTGTCATGTGACACCTCTACGTTTAAATTTTTGAGAAATTGCCAAACTCATTTCCAAAGTGGATGTGCCATTTTATATTCATGCCAGTATATCCCCAAGTTCAGGAAATCATAGAATTGTTTAATATAATGGCTCAGTACCGTCATTAAGATCCAACTTCTTTTCTTCTGCTGTGTCACCTTAGCATGACCATTTTTTCTATACATTGAAGTAAGATGGCTGCTGGAATTCTGGGCAGTCCATGTGGACCCCAGTGGAAGAGGAGTCTTTCCTAGAAGTCTCTGTCTGTCTGTTGTTTCATTTTAAAATTGGCCTAGAATTGCATCACATGGTTAAATCAACCAATCACAGGCAAAAAAAAAAAAAAAGAGAGACAGAATTCCATGGGTATGATTTAGTTGAAGAGAGATTTACTACCTTTCTAAATGGGAGTTCTGCTAACAGTGAAGAAGTGGAAAATGAATGTTGAAGGGGCAGCTAATAGTGTCTCTGTTACAGGATACAACATCATGAAGAAAAAAAAGTTGCGGTGCAGTGGCTCACGTCTGTAATCCTAACACTCTGGGAGGCGGAGGCTGGTGGATTGCTTGAGCTCAGGAGTTCTAGACCAGCCATTGCAAGTGTGAGACCCTGTCTCTACTAAAAATAGAAAAACTAGTATGTGTTATAGCACGTGCTTGTGGTCCCAGCTACTGGGGAGCTGAGGCAAGAGGATACTTGCTCAAGTCCAAGAGTTTAAAGTTGCTGTGAGCTATGATGCCATGGCACTCTGCCTAGGGTGACAGAGTGAGACTCTGTCTCAAAAAAAAAAAAAAGGAAAAAAAATGAGTTTGAATCTTAAAATTGCTGCTGTTGAATTACTGAAATAACATTAATTCTGTATGTTCAATCCTCTAACTTCCAGTGCCATTTAGACTGACAGCCTGGCTGAGGGGTGGGGAGAGAATAATATTGGTCCTCGGTTTTAGTTCAATCCCTTAATATAGCTCATGAAGTATAAATCACTTACATTGATTGATACAAGTAAATCAGACTCCTGTGAGCAAGAAGAATTTGCATAATACAAGATCTTATTTGATTTCTTTATCTCTTTCTTGGCACATCTCAAATGTTAGGAAATAATTCCACAATTCCAAGGCCCAAAGCATTTGTCCTAATGCTTCACATGCTGGTGAAGCCTGTGGATGTTTTATTTATACAGACTTAGTTTGTTGGATTTTAATTTTGAACAATTAAATCACAGAGTGCATTATTCTATTTTCATTAAAAAACATTTAAAGATTTCAAAGACAGAGTGACTGTATGCTTTCCACTTTGGGGATTTGTTAATCTAGGTAGACTTTGAGAAGTCTAAAATATTTAGAATAGTTTGAACTATATGATGCCATGGCATGTCTTCATTATAGTGAAGGCTCCCTCACAGAGCTATTCCTCAGCCATCAGTTCTCTTCTCCAAAAACAATTACTACTGGAAGACATCCCACCTTTCCTTACAAATGGTGGGATACTTTACACAGTGTTCTGTTCCTTTTTGTTGTTTATTTACCTAACAGGCTGTTTGGAGACCATTCCAAGTTGGTTACACAATGAGCACACTCATTGGTTTTTTGTTTTGTTTTTTTTTTATGGTGGCATAATAGTCCATTCTATGACATTCTATATTTCTTTTTCTTTCTTTTCTTTTTTTTTTTTGAGACAGAGCCTCAAGCTGTCATCCTGCGTAGAGGGCCACGGCATCACGGCTTACAGCAACCTCAAATTCTTGGGCTTAAGTGATTCTCTTGCCTCAGCCTCCCAAGTAGCTGGGACTACAGGCGCCTGCCACAACAGGCCCTATTTTTGTTGTTATTGTTGTTGCAGTTGTCATTGTCTTAGCAGGCTTGGGCGGGGTTCGAACCCACTAGCCTCAGTGTATGTGGCTGGAGCCCTACCCACTGAGCTACAGGCACCACCCTGATGTTCTATATTTCTTTAGCCAATTCCCTGTTGATGGTCATTGAGATTGTTTTTAATCTGTTATAATTGTGAACAATGCTACAAAGAATAACATATGCATATATCATTTTGTACATGCGCAAGTTTACCTCTAGGGAAAATTCCTAAAGAGGAACTGCTGCATCAAAGCAAAATTACAAAAATTTGTAATTTTGATAGATAATGCCAAATTTCCCTCCAGAGAGGTTGTAGGAATTTAAACCCTCCCAGCAGTGCATGAGGGCATTTGTTTCCCCACAAGTGACAGCTTCTGGGAAACAGTTGCCATCAGTTTGCCCCCACCTTCAATCTGGGTGTGTGAGCAGGACCCAGAAAGGATCTTGGGAACAGAAAAATGCTCATGATATGTTATTAAGGTAACAAAAGGCATGATATAATTTGAACTATGTAAAAATTGGGGAGTACATATAAGAATGAATGGACAGGCATAATTAAAACATTGACAGTATTTTAAGGTTTGCACTTTTCTGTGATTAGCTCTGGTTCTGTTTACAACCAGAAAACAATAATCAAGCAGCTACTGTTGTCCTTGGGTTAGGACTCTCATTCCCTTGCATGGTATCTCGGAGGAGCGCTCTGTTAGCAAAGCTGGTTTTGAAGGAAACTCCATTTGGTTCCATTTGAGGCTGAGCACCTGCCCTTCTCTCCCCAGTCCCTGTACGTTGCTCTCAGAGGCGTCAAGGAGCTGCAGGGGTAGGGGGCACAACTCATCTGCATAGTTTGGCAAATTTACCAAAACCAAAATTCTAACTGGTATATGTCTCACTTTTTTTGTTTTTTTAATTACTCTGGATTATTGATTTTACCAATCACAGTGGGGTTTCGTCTTGTTTTCTGGCGTTTCCACCGTGGTTTGTTTTTCACTAGGACCATACAAATATTTCTGAATCTCAAATGACCACTCTATCCAGAAAAAGTCCTGCTCATTTGCAGATAGTGTTCGGGTCCCCCAGGCAGTTCATATAGCTCCGTCTCAGCTGGGATAGAGAATTTGGAGCCTTTCCTTGGGGAGGTGACTGAGGTATCCAAGCCCCTGGCCTTGCCCTGCACTCACTCACATAAAGGCTGATGGCTGTTGCAGTTGCAATTTTCTCTCTAAACCCAACTTCTTTTGTTGACTTGCAGAGGCTTACATTCCCAAAAAGGTAATTTGAAAGTGGTGCTGAATTTAGATGCAGTTTGCTAATTTGTTTTTATTATGCATAGAAATATTGGTATAAAAGGTGTTTCAATTATTTTCTAAGGGAGGGACCTATGTATTCTCTGCAGCCACAAAGCTTTTAAATGGAGTTATTTTTCTCGGCCTATAGTCGCTCTCCCTTTTAAGTACCCCAGCAGAAAAAGTAAGTTTACTGCTCCTCGCACAATGGGCCTCTTCACTTTTCAGGTTTGGGAGACCTGGGTGACCTACGAAAGTTAATTAGAAGGTTAACAAAGAGAAGACAGAGTCGAATCCATCGCCTCTCCTTCAGCCAAAGATGTCATCCATTAATTAGGGAAATCGTTAAGGTGGCCTTTATAGAATCCATAGAAAATCTGTCGTTGGCGGTCGACAGTTTTGATCAGATTTTCCTCTCTCCAATAATGCTATCCTTAATGGTACGAAAAGCGGGAGGGCCGGGGTGCGGGAGGGAGAGAGGAGGGGAGGATGTGTTTCAGCAACAGTACAGTTAACCAGCCGCGGCCGGTGACGGCTTTGATTCTCAGGCTGCCCCGCATACTTGCTCCATGATGTAATCCTTATTGAACCTGGAGGCCGAGGGAGCGCGAGGGAGGCGGGCGAAGCTGCTGCCGCCGCCTCGCAGCCACAGGAGGCCCCGGAGTTAACAGCGCCAGCCCTGGGGTAGGCTGCGCCCCAGTCTACCGCGGAGCCCGCGGCTCGGCTGCCCGGCGACCCGGCCCGCTCCGTGTGGGGGCGGCCCTGCGGCCGTGCTGGGGGGCCCGGCGCTTCTCAGCCGTTTTCGGGAGGATTCCTCCCCGTCTCCCCAGATCTCCCCGGGCTTGTCTCTCCTTTCCTCTTGGTTCTCTGACGCTGAAGCACCAGTTCAACGAAGAAAAAGCTCCAGTCCGACTAGCTATTTGCTATTAGAAGTCTGGCTATTTGTTGGTAGCATGGACGCGACCCCTGTGCCCCTGTCCCCACCCCCCACCCCCGCCCCTTGACTCCTCTCATACTTATGTGAACTTAGAGCTTCTGATTTAGGCAGTAAGTAAAGCCTGCAGGGCTTCCGTTTGTATATTATGTATTTAAATATGGTATTAATTCTGAATATGGAATGCCTTTAGTTTTTAATATGGATTTAAAAAACATTTTAAAGTGGTACAGTTCAACGGCATTAAATGCATTCGTATTGTTGTGTTACCATCACCACCATCCATCTTCAGGACTTTTTCATCTCCCCAAATGGCAACTTTACCCATTGTGGAGCTTATTTTTGAAATTACTTTGCAGGGCTGGTGCCATGGTGTTTTGAGTTATCAGTAAATCTCTCTAAGGAAGTAGCATCTTTTAATGAGTTGAAGTTTTTGCATAGTTCTTCTTCATGGCAAGAGCTGGGACAAGATAATGAAGCACCCGTTTACCATGCAAAAATTTCCATGTGCTTTAGTCCTCTCGCCAGATTGATATTAAATGGATACTGTACAAAACCTCACTTGGGCAGTAAATAGCCATTTTAGTTTGCCTCATTTCTCTCCTGGAAGAATGAGTAATAGTTGCTGTCCCTCAGAGAAGGGGCAGATGTGTCACTCTCAACTCAGCAGCGCAAGTAAAGAACCAGAACTACTATTCTAAATACACCTGTATGCCCAGCTCCTTAGGAGGCCGGGGCTGAGGCAGAGGATTGCAGGAGGCCAAGAGTTCAAGGCCAGCCTAAGCAACATAGCAAGCGTCCATCTCTAAAAATAAAATAATGATGATAAAAAAGGAAATAGACTTTAAAGACACATTAGTAAGGACTCAGAAAGAGAACAGGAACAATAGAGAAAATTTCTTTCCCTCTTAGAGAATATACAAATAACAATGCAACATTTTGGTAGAAATCTGGACATTAAAGGCCATTCTGGTGAGATCTCAGACAGAAATAAGGAACAGGCCACTGGAGACTGGAGGAAAGACAATCCTTGTTATAAAGTGGCACAAAACTTGGCTGGACTGTGTTCTAGTGTCTGTGGAAGGTAGAAATTGTAAGCAGTGAAACTGCATAGTTTTTTTCTAAACAAGGAATTGAAGAGAGACTTGGCTCCTCTATACTGCTTATAGTAAAATGTGAGAAGAGAGAAGTTGAAGAAGGAATTATGAAACAAAAAGAATCAGAACTTGAAAAATTGGAAAATTCTCAGCCTATCTATATTTCAAAAAGTAAGGAAGCATATTCTAAAGAGAACTGTTTGTAAGGCCAGTCTTCTGTCCATGGGGTTATAGTAATTTGGGTCATAGATCAGACGTAGGAGAGGTCTGATAATTTGCCTGGTAGCTTCATTATTGGGGAGTTTACTGAAAGTGTAGTTTTTCTTGTACGTATGGGAATTTAGAAATTTGCTATGTCAGCTAGGGCCCTGAATTCTTAACCTATGGTTAACTTTCTTTTTCTTTGTCTTTTTTGAGACAGAGTTTCAAGCTGTCACCCTGGGTAGAGTGCTGTTGTGTCACAGCTCACAGCAACCTCAAACTCTTGGGCTTAAGTGATTCTCTTGCCTCAGCCTCCCAAGTAGCTGAGACTATAGGTGCCTACCACAACACCCGGCTATTTTTTGGTTGTAGTTGTCATAGTTGTTTGGCAGACCTGGGCTGGATTCGAACTTGCCAGTTCCAGTGTATGTGGCTAGCACCCTAGCCGCTGAGCCTAACTTTTGTTTTCTTAACTGTAGTGTTCATCTTAGTTGATAAAGGGGCATCTATTTTGGTTTCTCAGGTCACAGAATAGTAAGAGTGTGGCTGAGTGAACATTTAGTAATGAGATTGATGTGGGTATGAACCCATGGATCCAATCAGCCATTTCGGTAGAAGCCAGAAATAGAGGTGGGATTATACTAGCAAAACATTGCTACCTGGGAGAAAACTGGACAGAATGAAGGAAGGCTGTGCACATGTGTTATCCTTCGAGAAAAAAGAATGACTTGAAGCCAATGTAGAGATCACTGGGACTGTCATTCCCATCACAGGCCTGGAGGGAAGCTGTTTTCTTCTCAGTTTTGGAAGTCAGGACTCTTAAAGACGTGTAGGATCTTCCCAGAGAGCTGAAGAAGCAGAGCGCCCTCTGAGCTGGAGAATTATTCTCCAACCTTAAGAGTTACTAGAATTTGCTTTGGTAGGTTTTGGACTCACTTGAGACCCATCACCCTTTCATGTTTTTTCCTTTTAGACCGGGAATGTCTATCCTGTGCCTGTCCCATCATTGTCCTTTTTTCTTTTTTTTAGACAGAGTCTTACCCTGTTGCCCGTGGCATCAGCCTAGATCACAGCACCTTCCAATTCTCGGTTCAAGTGATCCTCCTGCCTCAGCCTACCAAGTAGCTGGAACTATAGGAACACACCACAACATCCAGCTAAGTTTTCTATTTTTTAGTAGAAACTGGGTCTTACTTTGCTCAGGTTGATCTCAAACTCTTTTTTTATTTTTTTGAGACAGAGTCTCAAACTGTTCCCCTGGCCTTGGCGTCACAGTTCACAGCAACCTCAAACTCTTGGGTTTCTTTTGCTTCAGCCTCCCAAGTAGATGGGATTATAAGGTGCCTGCCACAATGCCCGGCTATTTTTTTTTTTATATTAAATCATAGCTGGGTACACTAGTGCAATCAAGGGGCACAATGTGCTGGTTTCATATACAATCTGAAGTGTTTTCATCAAACTGCTCAACAGAGCCCTCATGGCATTTTCTTAGTTATTGTATGAAGATGTTGTATTCTGCATTTAGCAAGTTCTGCCTATACCCCTCTAAGATGCACCATAGGTGTGGCCCCACCAATTACCCTTCCTCTACCCAACCTCACCCCTCCCCTCCCTTCCCATATTCTTGTGCTATAGTTGGGTTATAGCCTTCATATGAAACCTTTAAATTAGCTTCATAGTAGGCCTGAGTACATTGGATATTTTTTCTTCCATTCTTGAGATGCTTTGCTAAGAAGAATATGTTCCAGCTCCATCCATGTAAACACGAAAGAGGTAAAGTCTCTATCTTTCTTTCTCTGATGTTGAACATTTTTTCATTTGCTTCTTGGCCATTTGTATATCCTTTTGGAGAAATGTCTATTCAGATCCTTTGGCTATGTTTTAATTGAATTCATGTTGACCAATAACTGTTTGGTGTGAGCCTAGCTCTGTTCCCTTTGGTAGAGACAACTGTGGGTATGACTTTCTCTCCTGAGTTGCTCTGAAGGATCACAGAAGCCAACATTCTGTGAGATATTTGCCATCTTTCCTTTCCTTTCAGGTTCCTCTGGTTATAGTGGTAGTTTGTCTTAAAAAAATGACTGCCTTCAATTCCTTCTCTGCCTCTATGCTCTTCTTTCCTCCAGTGCCCTTTTGAGAAGCAGAATGTCTGCCTCCATCCCTTGAATCTGGACCAGCTTGTGGCTGCTTTGTCCAGCAGAGTGCATTGGAAGTGATGCTGTCCACTCTGGGGGCCAGACTTAAGAGCATAGGAGGACAGGCAGGCCCCACCTTCTTTCTGGAAAGTCATTATGAAAGAAGTGTTGGGTGGAATCTTACTCAACCTCTTGACTTTCAAGGACTTTAAGACCAATCCAGCTTTATTTTACTGCAAAACATTTTTATCATTTTTATTATAAATTAGTTTCTTGCTGTAGAACATCTGAAAGTAAAAAAAAGTGTAAGATAATAAAAATAATTGGTCATATCCTTCTTAGTGATAAACACTGCTAACATTTTTGTATATATCCTTGCAGTTTTACCTTTGCAAATAAACATATATATATAGCTATATTTTATCTATCTGTCAATCTATATGTATTTTATCAATGTCTGGCTTGACTTATGTGTACTTCTCTTAAACCCTGTTAAGTTTCTGACTTTGGTCATTATTCTCTTGGTCTTAGCAGCTAAGACACTCTGACAAAATACTAGAAGGTGTTTGAATTGAAGAGTTATAAATAAGGAAAGGAAGCACAAAAAAGGAAAGAAGGTTAAAGAAGGAGAGGGAACAAGAACCAGAATTTCCCTCTTAAGCTATATTGAAATTTCTGATCCCTAGCAGACCCAATGTCTCCATTTTTTTATTCTCAAAACTTTTTTTTTTCATCTTCAAAGTACAATGTTTGTTAAGGGAATGGAATGTATGAGCTGCAAAAGAACATCTCTGCATGAAAGCAGTTACTTGTCAGACGCTCCATTGCCTAAAACACTTGTCTAGAAAAACAAATGGACAGCCAACAAATATCTACAAATTTTAGATGATGAAACTTTAGAATAATGAGTTCTGCTTCAGGTAGCACAGAGTGAAATAAAATCATAGTAGGCCACTTTCAAACATTGACTGTGAAGCCCGGGGGTTGATTGCATGGATGGTGCTGGAGGTGCTGGAGTGATAAGGGTCAGGATGCACTGGCTGCTGTGGTTGCTGGGTGCCTGGCACAGAGGTCCCATGGACGAGAATGACAAGGACCTCAGTAGCGTATCCTAAGTGAAGCCTGTGAATCACTTGCAGCTCCATCTTTACACCAAATAAATCACTGGATAAAGCATCTGCTCTGTTAGGATGGTGAGGGCATGAGCACAAACCAGGGGAAAAGGGTGTAGTGATGAGTTCTATTAAGGCTATGAAGAATCAACAGAAAGTAGATCCAAATATATGTATAGTGGGAGTCTATGTAAAATTCAAGAAAATATGCCTTGCCATCTTCTTGCAACAGAATAAATAGACAGCAAATGTGTTAAAAGTAAAAAACCATTTGGTAAATGCAGTGGTGACCTTCTTTTTACCCTTAAGAATATTGAAAATGTAATTAGTTACATCCACGCTTGGATGAGAGGAGGCCTGGGGCTCTCAGTGACGCACCGGTTTTCCTGCCTAGCTCTCCTCTGGCATGAGGAGGCCGGTCTCCTCTTCCTCAGGGAGGACACTGGCTTTGAGACTTGCCAACACATCCTGCACTTCCATGCTGGCTTGATGGCAGTGTCATATTTTATTGGTACTCACAACTTATCATGTCCAAGTTTCCTGCCATTAATCACCAAAGCTTGCCATCTCTGCATTTCTGAAATATAATCTGATGAATTTATACTCACTGAAACAAACCCCTTTTCCTGGCTGCTGTAGCCCTGAAAAAGGAACATAGATTTTTGGCAAGTTGTCAGGTCAAACTCAATTGCTTAATTCTAGCAATACCTTTTTTTTCTAGAAAGCACTTTTGTAAATCTATGATTGTCACGGCATTAATTAGTGAGACCTTTGACTTTCTTAGATAAGAGCCATTGACCTTGATTGATCACTCAAGCTGAATTGAGGCTGAATGGCTGGTTGACAGGCTGGGTATTGTGACAAATTCCCTGACCATGCTGGTTTACCTTAAGCAATGTTAGCATTTAGACAAAACAAAGACCAAACCATATTACATGTGAAGATCACAGATGCACATTAGAAAATAGTAAAATGGAGTCCATGTCAAATGTAGGGCTCTTTCTATAGAATACATTTTAATCATAAATATTTAGAGTCTATTGATTACAATTATTGGTAATAAAATACATGCTATGTGGTTCTTCACCTGGCTGCTATTACATAGTCATTTAGATGCTCACTGAATGCCCACCCCAGGGTATTAGTGAAGAGTGTATCAGCAAGGATTGATGCAAAGGGCTGCAAAGGGCCCTGCAAAGGGCTGTGGTGGAGATAGGAGAGGAGAGAACTGAAAGACATTCCTAACATAGAACCCTCAGGAGAACAACTCTGCATAGGGGATAAAAATGATCTGGGTAACTATGAGCTTTTCCTCTTGACAAACACTATTAACTGAATGAGAAGAAATAGTTGCATTTTGGAAGTATTTGATTCAAGGTATCTATGTGACATTGAGAAAATGAAAAATTAACTATTGAAAACAGGATGCCTTGGTGAGTTAAGGTGTCTGTCTGAAGACACCTCCTCTCCTCCCTAGATAAGCAGCAGTGTGCCAGGGCTGGTACTGGGGTCACAGTGCCAGTTACCAGTGACTCGATATGAGGTGTGTCTTAGGTAGATGTAAGGGCCAGGGGCTAGGTTCAGTGGTGCATGTCTGTAATCTTAGCACTCTGGGAGGCTGAGATGAGAGCTCAGAAGTTAGAGATCAGCCTGAGCAAGAGTAAGATCCTATCTGTATTAAAAATAGCAAACACTAACTGTGCATGGTGGCACACACCTGTAGTTCCAGCTACTTGGGAGGCTGAGGAAGGAGGATCCTTTGAGCCCAAGAGTTTGAGGCTGCTGTGAGTTTATGATGATGCCCCAACTCTCTACTCGTGACAAAGTGTGACTATCTGAAAAAAAAAAAAAAGACAAGAGAATGGTCAGGTCTTATGAATGAATCTTCAATAAATTTCATTTTAGAGAAATATCACTTTGTTTTCTGAAGACCAACTTGATTTACAACTCTAGAAGCCCACTTCATGTCCAGTTAGCAACTTCCAAATTCCATTTCTGTCCTTGAGGCTCCTTTCCTCTTTTGGGATTGCACCAGAACCTGAGGTGAAGGGAGGCCTTATATGATGCCTACAGAAAAGAAATTCCTCTGATTCTGAGTCTTCTATGTTCACTGCCAGCATCTTCGCATTATCTAAGCTCTCAGTATCTCCTGACATCTGCTGGCTTGTTTCTTCTACACCATGTGGGATAGTGTCAGTTTTGAAAAAGGCAGTAGCCTCTGTGTATAGGGTCCTGCCTCCTGGATTCCCAGGGAAACACCTCTTCTTGGGGTCTTTGCGCCCCAAGCCACCACCATGGAAGAAGGCCATGTGGTTCTCCACTGCTCCAGGCACCTACTGTTCTCATTCCTGCCCCAGCCTGAGGAATCCCCTCCTGCATGTTGTAACTCTCCAAGCCCCTCTGCTTCTTGCTCAAACTCTCTTCTCCACGGTGGGTTTAGGGTTAAGGAAACACAACCAGAAAAGCCAGCAGGCTTCCTGTCTTGTACTTTGCCATGGACCTGCCCTAAGGCAAGGAGTCAAAGAATAGGCTCCTCCTTTGATGAGAGAAGGAAAAGAGACAAGCACAGTGGAAAATGACTTTACTTAATACCATAAAACACTGTGTGGCCGCCTCAGCCATGACCATGAAGCAGTGAGGGGGACGGAGATTCTGGGACTGGAAGCCAATGCCATGAATGGCCTGGCTACGTTCACAGATTGCAGGGTTGGAGAAATGAGTGCGGGATGAAGCCTGAAATTGGTTCTTCAGCTGGGGAGGAAGGGTTTAGCCATCTCATCGACTCACACGACACTCAGGGTTCCATGGAACTGAGGGAAGAGGAAGCTCTGTGACTTTTTTTTCCTGTATTTCCTTTTGCCAGAGATGCTGAGAGAGTGGAGTTCTACCCCCAAAGGAAGCTGGGATTCCTCGACCTCCTGCTGACTGATTCATCTGCTCTGTGTTTCTCCTTTCTGGTATGTCTTGCCCCCCCCCCCCCCAAACCCAGTGAAAAGCATTGCTGGAAGGCTGGTGTGGGCAGAAGGGGAGCATTAGTTGCTGTGCTGCTGAGCTGGGCTCAGTCATGGGTTAACTTGTTGAGCAGAGAAGCCACAGCTGATGGTGCTCTTCCAGAATAAATCAGCAACCTGGACTGTGAAAGAGAAGCCAGGTCTGAGGGAATAACAAAGACGGGCTGAGAAAACATCAAACCACAGAAGGTCGCTACCACCAAGAGGCATCTGGCAGAATGAGGCAGCCTTTTTATTGAAGGTAGGCAGCTGAGGAAGGGCATCAAAGGAGATTATCTATTTACAACTCCCTTATTCTGATGTGAGCTGCATCTCTGAGTCTGCCCAGAAAAGATCAAGAGGAAAGCGGGCAGGGAGTGGAGAGAAAGCGCGGCTTGGCCTGAGCTGATGTGATCGACAGGCGGGAGGAGGGGCAGGACGGCTGCTGATGCAGGGAGGGCGGGGGGACCCAGGCACCCTGAGCCACAGCGTCGACATGGAAGTCATCATAGGAGTGTGTGAAGCCTCTGCCCCTTTCCCCAGCAGGCATGACAAGCCCTAGTCACAGCATCATGGGCTGGGCACACCTGTAGCTTCCATCAGTTGCCTGGGCGGGGCTGAGGATGGGCGGTGAGTGTGGAGCCCAGCACAGACCAGGCACGGTCATGATTAAGAGCCAGCCTTGGGAAAAACGCTTTTCTTCCATAGGCTTTATTTTTTTTCACCTGTAAAATGACAATACATTTAAAGAGTTGTGATTATTAAATGAGGTCATGCATTTGTTTGTTCATTTATTCATCTATTTTTTTTTCTGGGCAGTGAGGATATAGCAATGCAAAAAATAATGTCTCTACCTCCACAGAAGATATGAACAATAAACTACTCAACACAGAAATATAAAAGAAAGTGTCAGTTCCTGGGAAGTGACAGGAAACAAAACAAAGCAGATGAGTGATGGAGGCGCAGCTTCGGATAGATCCAGGGGAAGTCCTCTGCCAGGGGGTAGGCACAAATAAAGCCCCGGGAGCCTAGCAGAAGAGCGTTTTAGGCAGGGAAGCAAGAAAGAAAAGCCCCAGACTGGAACAGGTTGGTGTGTTTGAGAAATAGCTGGAGGCTGGTGGTGATAAAGCAAAGAGTTACTGCAAACAAGTTAGAGAAGTAGCTGGATCATGTGGGGCCTTACAAGCTGTGGGAAGGTCTTAGGATATTATTTCAAGTTTTTGATGGAAAACCCTAGTATATGCAAAGATTTTTATTAAAACATGCTTACAACACATCCTGTGAACCAGGCCTCGTTCTAGACATCTTTCTAATTCAGTCCCCTCGCAACTCTAGGAAGGGGCTGGGAAGGCTAAGTGATGGGCCTGAAGTTCACACGGCTGGCTAGTGGCAGAGCCAGGATCTGAACCAGGTGATTTGCCTTCAGATTAATGCTCTTGATTTCCTCCCTTTGCATAATGTCAGGACAGGAGGAAGGGCTCAATACGGAATATGCTGTTGCGGTTTTAACCCTTTAATGGCTTCATATTTTCCCAGAAAAGCATCCTGACTCCCCAGTACAGTCGGCCAGCACCCTGCTCTGGCTCTGCTCACCCCTCTGGCTTCCTGTTGGGCTACCCACTTCCGAATCACTATCCTCCAGGCATATGCATGCCTGCAGTTTCTGGAACATTCCTGGGACCTGTGCAGGTGCCAATGCCTCTGCCTGCAAGGCTGTGCTCCCTGGAGCCGCTGCTCCTCTTCTTAGATGACCTTCTGACCACACACTAAAGGAAGGCCCTGCCTCCCTGAGACTTTCTTCATTGGTTTCTTATTTCTTTGTGCACTTGCTGCACTCAGATTATTTCATTTGTTTATTTACTTGTTGTTTTTGTTTCTGTATCTCTTGTCCACTATACTATACGTTCCATTAAAGAAGGAACATGTGGCTTGTTCAAATTAGCATCCTTGGGACCAGCATTCCAAAAAAAAAAAAAAACATGTTTGTCGAATCAATAAATGAATGAGCAAATTATTATTTTTAAGAGCAGATTTTTATGGGAGTTTTCCAATGTTTTTTTCCTTTTAAATAAATAACATGTTCATTTGGTAATGGCACGATTGAAGCATCAGAGAATTGCATCAAAGTGGTCATGATTTTCCTTTGCCACATTTGAAAAGGTTTTGAATTTTGCACAATTGCAAAACAAATGCAACTTTAACTTACCTTTTATAATTTAAATCACTAATTTTATGTATTATTTATAGTTCTTTCACGTTGCTACCAGTTATAATTTGTTTTTTTCTTATGGTGATATATTCTAAAGGTCAAGAGACATCTAAATCATTATTTTTCTAACCTAAATGAGTAATATTACATACAAATGTTTGGAAAACAATCCTTTGAATAATCATTAATTGGTTAATGAGTTAATGAATTAACATATTAATTATGCATTCAAACACTCATTGAGTGCATCTATGAAATAGTTACTCACTACAGCCTGGAGCAAAAAGACAAACATGTCAGTCTGTCTTCCCAATGAGCTTATAATTTAATAAGAAAGACAAGCAAAATTGCAACCCAGGGTACAATTCTATGCTAGAAGGAAGCCCAGGATATTGGGGAGTGTGGGAGATGGGGTAGCTAATCCCGGGGGGGTCGCAGGGTCAGGGAAGGCAACCTGGGTCCATGCTAAGAGGTGCTCTGCAGGCTGAAGGGGAAGCAAGGGCGCAGAAAACATTTCTGGGGTGAGGGAATTGGGTGAAGGTACAGGGCTGGAGAGAGCCTGGAACATTCCAGGAGCTGCAGTCAGGGCCATCGGAGCCAGCACTATGGGGGGCTCTCCAAGCGTTCTGCTCCACACTGGCCGCTGCACAGGTGCTAGCTCTGTTGTGTGATTCTCAGCGTCCTCCACAGGTTGACCCCATCTCCCGCCCCCACATTTTCTTTTTCTTTTTCTTTTTCTTTTTTTTTGAGACAGAGCCTGGAGCTGTCACCCTGGATAGAGTGCTATGGCATCACAGCTCACAGCAACCTCCAATTCCTGGGCTCAAGCAAGTCTCCTGCCTCTGTCTCCCAAGTAGCTGGGACTACAGGCGCCGGACACAACGCCCGGCCATTTTTTGGTTGCAGCTGTCATTGTTGTTTGGCGGGCCCGGCTGAATGCAAACCAGCCAACTCAGGTGTACATGGCTGGTGCCTTAGCCTGTTGAGCCACAGGCGCTGAGCCCCGCCCCCACATTTTCAATGGCTCTTCTCCCCTCCATTCACGGTTATCCTGTGCACCTGTGCTCATGAGGCTCCCCATGCAGAATGCCCTTGGGTACTGTGTGTGGTGCTTAAAGCTGTTTCACCTTTCCCAGCCTGCCTGTTTCAACTACCACCTGTGCAGGAAATGTTCTCTGGCTATGCCTGTCCATGGTGAGCTCTCTCACCTTTGAACTGATTTTGTCCTTTAAGACAATACCTTACAATCTATTCTACCACCTTTTAATTATTTGGGGTGTTAAATTTGTATTCCCAACTCATTAGTGAATTTGGTAATTACAGATTTTTTATTTTTTGAAACAGAGTCTCACTTTGTCACCCTCAGTAGAGTGCCGTGGCATCACAGCCCATAGCAACTTCAAACTCTTGGGCTGTAGCGATTCTCTTGCCTCAGCCTCCCAAGTAGCTGGGACTACAGGTGCTGGCCACAACCCCCGGCTATTTTAGAGGCAAAGTCTCCCTCTGGCTCATTCTGGTCTCGAACACCATCTATCTCAGTGTAGGGCATGGAGAATACTCTCAGTCAGGACTGCAATTTAATAAATATTAACTGGACACCTTTTCATGGGCAGTGCTATATGCTGACTGTGGTTAAGAGTCCCTAGCCTTTTGTATGACTAGGTGATAAAATAGGCATGTTTTATTTCTCCTACATTAATTTATCCTGTGACTTTAGTGGCAACTGAAAAGGATAAGCTAGGTTTATACGGCTATAACATGTGAACACTCCAAAACATAATATTGAGTGGAAATAGCAACTTACAGAGTGATAGAGCATGCTATATCACTTTATGCTTTGTATAAATTTTGAAAAACAGTACATGATATACTATATTTTTAATGAACATATATGTGTACAAAGAAGTATAAAAATTGACTAGAAGGATATACGTACAATTCATACTAATGATTGTCTCTGGTCTGGGAGAGAGTAATCTATTTTTATTATAATGTAATCTGTTTATTTTATAAAACAAAAACTCTAAAGCAAATAAGACAAACTATTTTTAATGGCCAATATAATATTTTCAGTGATTATTAAGTTTAAAAAATTGTTGTATTATTCCTTACATTTTTCTCTATTTTAACATTTTCTCAAACACGTAACCACATGTGGACACACAGTAATAGTGTGTGTGTTCAAGAGCTGAAGCATTTAGGAGAAACAGAGGTAAGGAAAGTGGAGATACATATATAGCATGATAGCTCAAATTGTAAGTAAAAAATTTTTCTCGTAAAATATCCAAACTCCTGATTTTTCACCATTATAACTTCTTGTAGCTTAGCAGACAATTCTGATAAAAGTAAATTCTGTGGCCTTTGTGTGGTCTTGGTTTTACTGTAGGCTTTATGAGTTAATGTGGGAGCTGCCCTGGAGGACTTGAGCTAACTCTCTGCAAATCAAGGGGAGCTTTCTCTCTGCCTTTCTGCACTGTATCATTTCAGGTGAGGTTAATGAGCATTAGTTATACCAGTAGGTGGACTATATGGGGCCTGAATTTCAATGCCTGAACCCTTGCCATTCTAAAGTTGATAGTGACTCAGGAGAGTTACAAATAGGTAGATAGCGTCAAGGGGCTCGTCATTAACATTCCCATAAAAGCTGAGAGGGTTGAGGGGGTTGAGAGGTCAGCAGTGATCTAGAGCCTGGAGGACCAGAAGACATCACCAACTTACAAGGTCCGAATTGCTCTCAGTTAATCGCATGTCACTGGAGAGGATGGGAAGACTCTAAATGAACAAATTGAGCTGATTCAACAAGATTGTGTGACCTTCCAACCAAGTTCAGCCTGAGGAGATAATAAAGAGACAATTGAATCCCCAAAGAAGGGCCCAGTTGTTTTAATATTAACTTACGGAGAGGAAAGTTCTTTGAAATCAAAGTCTGCCTAGGCGCCTAAAAACTGGTCTTGAAGTAGACATTTAAAAATTCTTTTGAATTATGTGTGTATGTGTCTATATATGTACACAAAAACATATATGCATACATGGGTCATTATGAAAGTTTTGAGATACAAAAAAATCAAGAAACATAAAATCCACCCATATGGAAACAAATGAAGCCCTCCCAGCAACGCCAATAAGCTGAGCAAATTTAAACTTGTGGGGGTGAGCCAGAAAGGACATTGTCGACTGTGTTTCTTGGAAGTGAAATAGTGGCATAACACCGTTGGTCTTAAAACATTTTGTACTGACCAACTATATGAACCATACACATGTGAGTGATATGTATACATAATGTATGTGTATGATAATATATAAATATACGTAGCATATATATGACAGCACATATATTTATATATCTCAAAGAATCAGTGCTTATGTTCAGTACATGCACGGTGTATCATGAATAAATAAAATCTTGGTAAGAGTAATGTGAGAGTGATATTTTCCTCTTAAGTTTCTTATTTTTGATGGAGATTTGCTAACCCTCCTGAAGTGGGCTGCAATGTTAGGGCAAAGGGTAAAACTGGGACAGCCAGGCAGTTGGGGATTCGGGGAAGGACAGGGAGTGACAAATCTCTCACAACCAGGAGGCTGTCCACAGTCAAATGCACGTTCCTTCTCATCCTCCTGGCTGGGCTTGATTATGGAGCAGCCAGCTGGTGCCAGATGCCATTCTGGGCACATGACAGGTCTTCCCAGGAAGTCCTCACCAGAAGAACTGCCAGTTACCAGTATCCTCATTTTCAGAGCTGAAAGCTTACATTTAGTAGCTTTGCACAGAGATGTGTAGCTGATAGATGGCAGGGTTGGGATTTGAGGCTGGGTGTGGCCAACTCCCAATGCTTGCCTTAGTAGTCACCAGCAAGATGCTTTTGACCATACTCAACAGCATATGGAAAGAACTTCTTTCCATCCAGTCCAGACAGTACAGGCTTCACTTAGAGGTATTACAGAGCACATGCCTACCCTAGCATTTTTAAGAACCATAGAATATTCTTCAATCATGCAAAGATGCCCTAAAACCGCACACTTGAGGTCAGGGTAAGACCTTTTTGGTATCAGCTCTTTGGACTGGGAAGAAGGCTATATCATTTGGAGAATGAGCATGGGCTTTGGAGATAGTTAAATGTGTGCTCAATCTCAGACCTGCCACTAAGCTTTGCAATCTTGGAGAGTTACTTAACCTCACTGAATTTCCATTTCTGAAGCTCTAGAATGGTGACAGCAGTGTCCACCGTGTAATGAACAGCCCATGATCAGAACTAAGTTGTAGGTAGTTACTGTTATTGATAACAATAACCATGCATATTTGTTGAAAATTGTACTTAGAGAAAAAAATGTGTGCTGTGGTTTAGGTAGAGGAGAAAATAGTCAGACCTAGGCCCACAGGTGGGCAGCACAGAGTTCCCTGAGAAAATGGCCGAGACTCTGTAGGACAGCATCCATATCCCCCTCCTATATTTTAGAAGATGGTCGATTCACAGGACCCTGGATGGTGCTCAAGCAGATTCGTTGTGTAGATGGTGGGCTTTTACTCTGGCACTGGGGGATAGTCAAAGGGAAGTTCTCCATTTTTGTGCATTCTCTAGTGTGTGCTGAAAGTACCCAGCCCCTGTGTACTAGCATTGTTTAAGGAGACAGTTTTCTCTTTGCGTGAGGACTCTCTTTGAATGAGGATTTTCATTCCTGAAGGAAGTCTAGACATCCATTCATGGACATGCATAGACTTGTAAAACAAAGAGAGCAGAAATGATAAATTTTAGTAGAAAATGTTTCCTTAGCATTTCTTTTGTGCCAGGCATGTTCAATCTTCACAATAACATTGTTAAGAGAAGATAACTATTCTGACCCTGTTTTACAGTTGGAGAAACAGGCAAAGAGTATTTCAGTATCTTGCCTGAAGTCACAATCCTAAAGTGGCAGAGCTGGGATTTAAAGCCTGGCAGTCCAGCTCCAAAGACCTTGCACAGTTGGAGGCAATAATTGGTACTTACTGGCCTGTAGGTTTGTTATCGTGCTGATGAAACTGTGAACAAAGAAAAATGGCATCTAGTAGGCGTTCCTTGGTAACCCAAAATCTTTGCTACCTAGAGTTAAAGATGTTTTCACTTAGTATTATGTCACCAGCAACTAATATTAGAGCCATTGGACTGCAGCAGGGATTCTAACCTATATTTACTGAAATCAAATTAAAATTCTGGTCATTTTGTTATCTTGGAAATATACCTTTAATGACATGCTAAGTGGATACAATGTCCAGGCAAGATCACACATTACACCATTTTTTTTTTTAGCCACACACAAGCTGATATTTTGATGTTACTTTTATGGGAATTCATGTGTTTATCTGATTTATATACTCCTAACTTCTTTTATGCTCTATATTTTGCTTGTTTTCCTTTCACAAAATTTGTCTTGCTTGTAATAGAATGTTGCTATAGTCTGAATATTTGTGTTTTCCCCAAATTCATGTGTTGAAACCAAGTTACTGAGGTGCTGGTATTTAGGTATTTGGAGGCAGGGCCCTTAGGAGGGGAGTTAGGTCAGTGGGGGTGAGCCCTTATGGGTGAGATTAATGCCCTTATAAAAGGTGCCCGAGAGAGGACCTCAGCCTTTCCACCATGTAATGACACAGCAAGAAGACACTGCTTATGAACTAGAAAGGCACCTCCCTGACTAGTTACTAAATCTCTTGGCACCTTGATCTTGGACTTCACAGCCTCCAGAACCAGGAGAAATAAATTTATATTGTTTATAAGCTGTCCAGTTTCATTATAGCAGCCTGAATTGACAAGTAATTCTAGGTTCAAATGGTTAGTGGCCTAACTCATTACAGGCCCGAGGAGTCTGAAATACTGTCTTGCTTCTCAGTTAGACAGAAAGACACAGATAGGAAGGTGATAGGAAGCACTTAGGAGAACACTCAGCTGTTCAATTTTATTCAGCTTGTTCTCCTTTATAGCATAGACCCAGAGAGCTGTAGTTTCACTTTTTGTGCCACAGAGGCTTGGGTTTCTATCCCTTATATCAGAGGCATAGTATGTCTGCCAAATGGACAGGTGACTCATGATTCGGATGGCACAACACCAACATTCTGTTATATAGCTGTCATCTGTCATATGTTTAGGAAACTGCATAAGTTTGGCATCACCATCTTTCATTAGGTAAATCTGAATCTGCAGAGCTTTATTCATTTGGATTCCACAATTCCGTACTTAAAGTCACTGGATCTGACTTGGCCCATCAGGGAGAAGACCTTGCTAAATAATGAGCAGACTAGTTAGGCTTGCACAAAATGGTGATATTGGTGAGCTTTTCAGTGTTGAATCTTCCCAACTAGCATCTCCTTTTTTAACCATGATGATGCCACCTTTCTCATGGTGAATCATGCCCAAGACTTCATCTTCTGTTTCTCCCCCTCTCCTAGCAAATGTGGGACTTGAAAAATAATTTGACAAAATCACTTGCAGTACTAGGTAATTGACTGATAAAGTTAAATTTTTTTACTATATTCTGGGATATTTGCATTTTAATAGAACTTCAGTTTTCATCCAAAAGACTAAATGCATTCAAGAAGTAATGGACTGGCCAAGCAAGTATATTTTTTGGAATTGAACATTTCTTCCTGGTGCCCGTAAAGACATAAATGGCCAGTTTTACCGCACACTTAGTTGATCTTGCATATTAAATACATAGCTTTTAAAAGGTATATTTGTATTCTTCTGTCGAGAAAAATACATTGTGTGCCAAAGCTGTTTGTTAACTAGTAAAGGAAAATAATTAAAATAATATATAAATGGCTCTGATGTACAGTGCATCAGTAAGGTCTAAGAACATGTATACTTATAAAGGTTAGCAATAGTTATTTTGCATATAACTTATTAGTAAAATGACCATGTCCATAGTTTGAATTTTGCTCAACGTCAGAGGACAATAATATAGCTACAAGAGGACTAGTAGATCAGGGTTTTCAAAGTGTGTTCTCTGTACCAGCAACTTCAGCATCGCCTGAGAACTTGTTTAGAAGTGCACTTTCTTGGGCTCTACCTGACAACGCTGAATCAGAAACTCTGGATGTGGGCATGGCAACCTGTGTTTCCAAAGCCTTCTGGCTAATTTCAATGCACATGAAAGTTTAAGAACCAGGCTCACAGTTGATTATGTTCGAATTCATCCTAATTCACAGGTGAGTAAATTGAGGCTCCAAAAGATTAAGAGACTGAGCTGAGCTGCTGGTTTTAGTAGTGTTCTTTTTCCTGTCTTGAAATAAGTCCTTTCAGCTAATCAATCTGGGTGAGTGCGGTTTGCTGCAGCATCTTTGATTGACAGGGCAGTCAAATCTCTGCCTGATTGTGTGGCTTTACCCTTGTAAAGGCCTGAGGGTGAGACTTGAACAACTTCAATCTCTGGGAGCCTCTCAGGGATCAGGCTGCTCCATATTCACTCTCTTTAAAAAGATCAGCATTCGTTTTCTTTTAAAGTTGGGGTTAGTCTCCATGAGTTGCATACAAATAAGATGAATGAATTCATTACCAAAAGCTAGATTAAGTTTTGCAGCTGTTCCGCCTGGGGATCTAGGGGAGAGGGGCCGGCACCACTGAAAATCCTTTACTGATCAAGGCAGTCTGAAAATGCAATCGTATGTGGTAAGTGGCATTCAGAAATACTGAAATGAAGTGAAAAATTAAAATGCCTTTTGCCTAAACATGTGGGGAATGGGGAAATCCTAGAGTGCCACCAAATGTGAGTCGGAATCATGGAACGCAGTTGCTGTCTTTTCACTGGACTGGGGGAGTGCAACTCGGGATATAGGGATGAGAATTCACACGCAAGATTTCAGAGGGGCTTTATTAGTTTTAGGATAAATACAGACGTTTGCCACTTTATAACCCCACTTATCCTGTTATTTCCAAATCCTAGCCTCGAAACTAGGCAGTGGGCAATGTCCAAAACCGATTTCTTCTAACGCAGGAATGCTAACACACGCGCCCATCCAGTCTTCCCTTCATGATGGCAGCCATTTATCATGCCAATATTTTGAAATTACTTGTATGTGCCAAGACTATTCTGGTTTTGTTTTTTCTTCCCTTTCTTGCTTTTTATTCTTGACTGAATGAGCATCTTCTATTTTCCTCTCTCCTACTTTGAAAGTTGCATGAACTGGTTTTCTTTCTTTTAATGCTTATTCTAGTATTCTAAATACTTAAATTATTAACGTCTAAAGTTAATCAAGACATTGATCTTCCTCCCTGTAACACAAGTTCTTTTCAGACTTTAATTCCATTTATTCCTCTCTTGACTTGCATTATTGTGTCATATTTTCAAGTCAAATAAAAATTGACATTATTACTCTTTTTATGCACTCAATATTCATTAATATAATCTCACTTCATTCCTACATCTCAGGTTTTACATCTGGAATTACTTTTCTTCTGATTGAAGTGCCACTTTCAAATTAGTGCTGGCGAAGAACTCCCTTTGGCCTGTAAATGTCTTTATTTTTGCTCTATTCCTGAATGACATTTTACTGAATATAGATTTCTAGATTGGCAGTCATTTTCTTCTAGAACTTGAAGATTTTTATTCCACTATTATTAGGATTCTGTCAATGTATTGAGATGTCATCTGTCTAACTTATCCTTTGTGTGTGATCTGGTACACCTTTCTGGCTTCTTTTAAGATTTTTCTCTTTGCTGTTGATTTGCAGCAATTTGGTACAATGTGTTTTGTTTGGGAAGTTTTTATCTTTTCCTATTTGGGATGTATGCTATCTCTTGAACCTCGGGATTGCTGTCTTTTATCGGTTCTTGAAAATGAACAAATACCATCTTTTCAGATATTGCCTCTGACCAGCTCTCGCTCTTCTTTTGGTACAACAATTTTAGATATTGTCATTACATTTTCCATAATTCTTACCCTCTTCTGGATTTTATGCATTTTCCACTTTTTGTGTTTATATTCAGGAACATTTAGCCAGGTGCATCTTCCTAGTATAAAGTACACATTCAGTAAATCTTTGCTGAATAAAATAAGAAAGTTTTAAAAATGCTATGACATAGCATTACATGAAGCTTAGTTCTATAAGACACACAACTTGAAAAAACTGATCTGATACAATCCCTTCAATTTTCTGTTGTAAAAGCTGAGGCCTGTGGGTCAAATGACTTGGCCAAGGCCATAAAACTAAGCCATGCCCTAGAATTCAGATCCGACTCTGTGTTCATTGTTATTTCCAATTCACCACACAGTCTCTCATTCTAATCCAAAACGTTACAATGTAGATAATGACATTCATTACGGGTCAGCGGTCTCCTGGCAAGAAGTTATATTATTTGAGAAGTAACCTATTTCTTCTATTGATGACCAATGAGAACTAAAAAATTTGGAAGTGGGTTAGGGAAGAGCAGTCAATGGTTTAACAACTAACCAAGGTAGGCTTTGATAGCTTGTAGTAATATAATGACTCACTGGTTGTAGTGCTCTTAGACAATTAAGCATCTTCTTACTCATCGTTTTCATAATAGCTGCCCATAAGTGCTACAGGTCAAGGTAGTTAGATGTATGGTGAAGTCTTGTCTAGAATAAAGCGACAGAGCGTATTTAGAGAATAGTTAATAAATATTTATGCCAATGCCTAAAGAATTAGCTCCAAGGTAAGAGCCCAGTACTCTGCTGAAAATAGACTCTTCCACATAAGTGAGAGAAAAATTGAAATAAGTTAAACATGTTCTGTGAAGGCAAGTCGTGGGGGCTGAAGTAATGGGAGAAGGTGGAACTATGGAGGAAAAACAAGACAAACCAAACACTTGCAGCAAAAATTGTGTGTGTTGGATGAAGTTACAGAAATAAATTCTTATAGGTCGTTAAGGAAGGCCACGAAATACTAGAAATATTTGCATATAGATAAATCAGTATAATATTCTAAATGCCATTTACCAAAACTTGGATTAAGTTAAGCAAGTGTCCTAGATTAAAGTTTTGAGAGACTTTTGTATCTTCTTGTTTTTGAGTGTTTGAACACAGTATTTATTCAGACACTGACTCAGTTCTCCCCAGTTGTGTTAGTTCTCAATATTAATTATGGGATGATAAAGAAAAAAGGAAAAGAAAACTAGTCTAACATTATGCTCTCATTTTCTTCCCCTTCTTCTCATCCCCAGCTTTACAACAGTAATCATTTCCACATACTTGATCAGTGCCTCACAATTGCCCTGTATAGAATATTGCTTCATGAGAACATAATGCATGGATGGCTGTGTGATGATAAGACAAGGAAAAGGATACTTCATGTTCTTCGATCCTAGTTTTAAAACAATAACTACTTCTGTAATTGTTATCT
The DNA here is from genome assembly GCA_963574655.1 of Perodicticus potto. Lineage (NCBI taxonomy): Eukaryota > Metazoa > Chordata > Mammalia > Primates > Lorisidae > Perodicticus > Perodicticus potto. The sequence goes on from CAUYRH010073474.1 coordinate 40,883, forward strand.
TTCCTTGCTGTCCTCAGTCCCAGGCCTCCCTGTGAAATAGCTCTAAGAGCAACTCTCCAGAAAGAAACGCCCATGGCAGGGAGTGGGTGTGGGTGAGGGCAGTATCCACGCCTGAACCATAAGCTGCAGCTACCCTGGCCATGTGCTTCCTGCCTTTCCCCTCACACAGACAAAGCAAAGGATTCAGACTAACGTGTTTCCTACTTTCTTTCACCCCGATGAAGAACATCATCCTAGTGGTAAAATGGTCAGATCTAACACATTGCCTGAAAACCCTCTCTTTTCAGGTTGTCATTTGCTTTAAAGCCATCTGTCACCTTCTTTTATTAGTCATGTCATGGAGAAACCAATTGTAGTATCTCTTAATCCTTTAAGGCCACGAAACATTATTGATCAGAAATGGGAAGGATGTCAGTTGAATGTAGTCTCCATCCTTCTAGTGCCAAATGAAAGGAAGCATTGAAACGTGGTTAAATTTTTTTAGTATCGAGGGCCAAATGAGAACACTTACCCCTTTCTGTACATGTTTTTCTATCTCCTTATCCTTTGCTTTTGTTCTTTGGTTGGAATTAAATCTGTTTTGTGGCCTAGAATTGATGAGGACATTTTTCATCCTGAATTTTTCCATTTTGCTTACTTACAACATAATTGATACATAGTAGAAAGAGATTATTTGCCCAAACCATTCAATCCCAATAATTTTCTAAATTTAGAGTTTAATCTAGAGGGAGTCCTGAAATTAGCAACGTAGGAAGAACATTGGCCCACGCGTTGGACAGCCTAGTTATCTAGGTCCAATTCTTGAACTTACCACCTCTGAGATTTGGGTAGGTCATTTGATTTGATTTCCTATTTAAATATATAATTTAAAACTAACACATATTTAAAACAATAAAGTTCCTTTAAAAATGTGAAATGAGCCAACATATTTAACAGTTCGGTCATCCAATTATTCACCCAACCATCTCTCTATCTATCCAAACAGCAATCCATCCTATTAACAGGTATTTATCACTAACCTGTGCTACGCGCTGGGGATAAAGCAGCAACCAAAACAAACAAGAAATCTGCTTTCACAGACTTCAACTTCTGGTAAGGGAAAACAAATACTTTATAAATGATTAGCCTATATAATGTGTCAGACAACTATGGGTCTTAGAGAGGAAAAACTAAGCAGAGGGGAAGCTAGGGAACTGTGATTTTAAATTGGGTGGGCAGGGAAGTCTTTGTAGAGAAGGTGGAATGTGAGCAAAGACCTAAAAGAAGGAGGCAAGGAAGTGAGCCGTGCAAACATCTGGGGGCAAAGTCTTTCCACTGAGTGTACAGTGAGTGAACAAAGCCTGAGGCAGGAACAAGCTTGGCATATTCACGGGAAAGCAGGAGGCGGTATAGCTGGAGTGGCGTGAGAAACGGCAGGTGAGTGAAAAGTAAAAGTATCCAATGTATACACCCCTAATATGAAGCAAATTTATATCTTTCAAGCGAAGGCTACAATCCACTTATTGCACGAGAATATTCCCTTTTAGTTTTCTAGTTTTTAAAGCATAAGTGGATACTGAGTTTCACCATTTTTTTTTAATTCTATAGGGATGCTTTTTCCTCTTTTTCCTATTTTTTTGGGGGGGAACATGATGAATTACTTTGGAATCATTGCTACTAAATTATTATCAAAAGGTCATTTGCAAGAAATGGCACTGAGGGTTAATGAAAAGAAAGATGGAATTTTTCCATAAGTCCACCCAGCCCTGAGTTCTGTCCACGGTCTCTGTGGGGACTAAGCCCAGGTTGAGAATTTCTGCCCGCAGCCCCCAAGGCTTGGGTGGGGCCCAGCCAGGAAGCTGAGCGAGTGGATGGCGTCTCCTTCCTCCTTCCTTCCCTGAGTGTCACACCCTTTGCCCCCATGTCTGCAGAGAAGCCCCGGCCCCCACCCCAGGTGCCCTTGTCCTCTATTAACGCTCTGGGCTCATCTCCCTCCACTCGCTCACTGCGCACGCACGTGCCGCTTGCTTCTCTGCGGCCTGCGTCCCCTGCTGCCTGCAGACATTTCAGGGGTGAGTGCCAGGCTGCTTTGCTCACCAAAACACACCCTTGCAGGTGAGGTCCTGGGCTCACAGGAAGAGTCTATCTGTGTTTGCAGAAGGAGTGGAAATTGGTCTTTTCTGAGGCCCTTCCAGGCCCGAGCCCAGCAGCCTCGTGATGCACGTGCTGTCAGACCTGTGACGGTGCCCTGCCTCTCCGCTGTGACCTGGAACCCTCAGGAGAGGAGTCTCAGTACTGGGAAGAGCTGGTGCAGGTGCTATTTGCCTGAGGGGTGCCGTCTGCCCTGACACTCTGGCCACGGCTGTCATTGCTTTTCCAGGAGGCCACAGTGTGGCCATGGGCCCCACAGGCCTGCGAGCGCGTCTCCTGCTCAGCTTCCCTGACTCACTCTTTGTTCTAATGGTTGTCAGCTTTTTAAAACGTCTGTTGTGTTGTGCTTCCTTTTAGAAGCACCGTGTGACTGTATTTGGCTAATAAGGTGTGTCTTCCCGGCTGGGGCGGTGGCGCTAGGCAGAGAGGGGCACAGAGCCCCTCTCTTCCACCGGGCAGAACCTGGGGGTGGCCAAGTGCTCTGCTTCCCGCCATGCAGGAGGCTGTGCGGGCACCTCTGGGCAGCTCCTCACCCTGCCAGCCCACGGCATGGAGTGGCCTGTGCCGAGGGCACGGGGAGGACGACCCGAGGGCGGGCTCGGGACCACTCCTGCTGCCCCATAAACACAGCTCGGGGACAGCACATGAGGGACGGTTCCCTGGGGAACCCGTGAAGCCTCTTGCTGCCCAAGTGTCCAGCTTTCTGCAAACCACAGCCCATCCAGGGCAGGAGGGCATTGATGGCAGCTTGTGCAAAGGCTTTCTTAGACAAGTTTTTGTGAAAATTCTTGGGGTCTCTGTGCCTCCAGCCTCTCACTCTCCAGGTTGCAAACCCAACTTCTCTGTCTGATTGTTGCAGACAAGGTTGCTTCCCAGGCTGCAGGGGACGGGGGAGGGGAGGAGAGGGGCTCTTGGTGCATAGGCTGGAGGTGAGCACGTGGGGCAGCACTTAGTGTAGCAGAGAGATCCCGTTGTTGTAAAGAAGATAGTCTGTGAGTTTTGGGGTAAAAACACGATCCATTTTTGTTTTCTCAGTGACGAGGCGTGTCACTCTTCACATAGCACGGCTCTGGCAGGGCAGACGCGCCGGTGAGAGCAGGTTCTGTTTTCCAAGGAAGCGGCTGCGCTCGTCTCCCACATGAAGGAGAAACAGACTCTGCCCCTCGCTCCTCCAGCGTGTCATTCCACTGCGAAGGACCTTGGCTTGGCATGACATGCATTCCGTAGCCTCTGCAGCCGTTTCAGATTCCTAACATGCCTCTCAATCTGCATGTCTTCTGAAATTCGTGGCTCTTGTCTCTGAAGTGCTCTGTTCTATTAGCAAGAATTGGAGAAAGGCAGACCCGGCCTCATGTGCGGAAGAAATGGAGACCCATCTACTGTACGCTTTCTAGTTCAGATGGACCATTGTGACTTGTAAAACTGTTTTGATTTTGCAAAAGGCCGTTAAATTTTGGCCCCTGGCACATATTTCTCAATGTTGTCATCATCAACAGCTGCTGTTGGTGGTCTGCTGAGGAAGGTCACGGGGATCCACGCTGACGGGGCAGCTGCTCCGAGTGCCACCTGTACGCTGTGAGACCCTCCCCACCCATACGGAGGTACAGGCCCCAGGAACGTGTCTCTCCGGGCCTTGATTGCCACCTGCTAACTGGCAGGCCCAGGGGTTAGAAAGCTTGTTGTTCTCTGTATCTGTAGGTGTGTTGTGCATGGTTAAGATTCTAAGGCAGTAAAAATCAGCCTGAAACTGAGGAGAGGGGATGGGCTGGGGCTGAGACGCTGCTCATCCTGAATGGCTTTTTGACATCACTCATAAACCTGGCAGGGCAGCCAGCAGGCCCACCTGCGATCCGTGGGGCCCAGAGCCCAGCTGAGGAGGCCTAAACATAGTGTTGACCCACCCACAGGATGGGGGGGTCTCTGTGGAACACCCTTTCAGGAACCTGAGCTTTTATAGATGATAGTGAGAACTAGGTATGTGTCTTAACTTCTGGGAAAAATACTTCATAGCACAAAACCCGAGGATGACTTTTGGGATATCTGTCACCTGTACAAAGGAAAGAGGTGATGCCAGGGACAGGGAAGGGTTGGACACTGTCTGATCCCCCTTTCCCCATGACACAGATGTCACAGATGGACAAGAACACCGTCTCCTCAGCACGGGAATGAGCACCTGCCCCGCCCAGCCAGGTGCTGTTGACGCTGTGCCGGGCACCAGGAGTGGAGGTGGAGGAAGTCCCCTGTGAACCCGGGAGCCCTGTGCTGACCCTGTAGGGTGAAGCCAGAAATGCTGATAGGGCCTTCAGACTGCAGGCACCGGGAGCAGAGAGGGCACAGGGGATGTTTCCTTTTGGGAGGAGCTGAGGGCATCACATGGTCAGGGATATGGAGGAGGCATCATGGACAGCAAACTGTGACCCATTCCAAGAGCGGCAGCTGCAACAGGGGTCCGTGTGAGTCACAGTAGAGCAAGGCCCCAGGCCCGAGTGCACGAGGCCAGGACCACAGGGCCGACTCACGTGTTTTTGGCCACCATTGCCGTGGCCCAACGTGACACCTGGTCAGCCCTGGTTAGGGGTCACCCACTGGTGCGAACTCAGGCTCTTGGCCAGAAAGACCTGGCTGAGTCACTTGGCATGTGTTATTTAACCTCCTTACCCTTTTGTCTAATCTAAAACTCTCAAATATGGGAATAGTGAAGTTATCTTTTTATTCTACATTTTTAGAGGCAGGGTCTTGCTCTGTTGCCTGGGCTAGAGTGCAGTGGTGTCGGGGGAGTGCCACGCCTGGCCAATTGCATTATCTTATATAAAGTTAGATGAGGCAGTCCATGTAAAAGGCTTAGCATAATGCGTGGCATTTTGTAGTCGACAAATGCTAATTCTATTAAGTGTGCGATGTCGTGCATAAGTAACCACATAAAGCAAGGAGATCACGTGAGGACAGGAGCAGAGTCTGTGCGCTTGTCTGAGTCTCAGTCACCCTCGCTGAAGCACCTCTTTCAGCCATCTGAGTCTGATTGGACCGTCCATGCTATGGTGTGGGGATGTCAGGTGTTTTCATGAAATTCAGAGCTGGGTGCCAGACAAAACAGAAACACGGGCTGGGCCAGGGAGGGAGGCGCTCCGGGGGAATGAGTGGGGGCAGGGAAGGGCTGTGAGTGGGGGAGGGCCCTCTCCCGCAGGCCGTGGGCCAGCAGGTTTCTCTCCACCCTGAGCATCGGCGGCCCCCACTTTGCCAGAGGAAGATAATCCTCAGTGTGATCTGTAGGCCTGACGTTTGGAACTGCAACACATTCCCTGAAAGACACAATTCTGTCAGAGTCAGCTGGTACAAACATTTCTAAATGAATGTCATGTTCAGGTGCACTTCTCCCTGGGGCCCCGTGGGTCAGGGCTGCAACTCCGTGAGCAGGGTGTGCCCTCGGGCTCCGGGCACCACTGGTGCTAGGGAGACAGTTGTTCCTGCAGGATCTGAGGCAGTTCGGCCGTGGCCCCTTCCACCTGTTACCATGGACCCATTTCCATGGCAGGGTGGCCATGTTACGGACTGCTGCGGGGGAGACACTGCTAATTCCAAGACACACGGCTTTCCGATAGGGAGTCTTTGATTCACAGGCGCCTCCCACAGACCATCCCCCCTCTGGACTTTACTCATGACAGCCAGGTCAGAAGCGCGACTCTGCTGGCCCTGAGAACATAGTGCTGTGTGCTCAGAAGCCCGAGATGCCGTATTCCAAATAACAGGCAATTCTTCATCTTCTTCCCTGTCCTGAACAGCAGAATGCCCTCAAGGAGTTGGGTGCCTTTTCTGCGCTCCTGAATATGTTCTGTAACTTTGGTATGTAGATGGGAGGTGGAGAAAATTGTTAGCGGGAGAGCTGCATAATTTCTTGGTGAAGATGTCCACTTGATAGCTTCGTTTCGAAAAAATACACAGCTTTCCTTATTGTATGGTGAACCACCATCCGGAGATTGAGTGGTCCAGGACTTGAAAGTGTGAGAAGTTGCCTGCACTGGGCCGTGATCTGAGAATGAGCATCAGACCCACCCCTCAGGCCTTGCCGTTTTCATCCACATACCTGAGATGATTCAGCAGGAAGTCTTCATGTTGGTCAGACCATCATGTATTTCTGGGTAATCTTGCAGTTTTTCACCTTTTTCCTGCTGATGGCTCTCAGTAGGCTACAGACTGACTTTGTTTTTGGACACAGCTTTAAAATGCCTGGTTAAATTGCATGGTGATTATTGCTATGATTTTTGTTTCTGGAATGCTAGAGAGAAAGTTTAAGTGATTTTTTTTTCCTATGATTATGAGTGAACAAAATTTAGAGAGATGTGGAAAACAGAAAGACGTGGAGACTCAGGCTCGTGCCTCTCATGGAGCAGCCCTGAGTGGGCCTCACCTTAGGACAAATGCTTTCTCCGCCTTTGAAGAATGATGGTATCACCTTAACTTTTCAAATGTCTCAGAGTTAAAAGCTGGCTCTTGAACCTGCGGCCCTTTAAAATGTGCAGAGGAACATGCTATGTCAGGCTCAGGAGGCCGGCTCTGTAAAGTCAATACTTGTCTGAAAGCAAACACAGTCTTCGAAGACAAGGTCAAAGTGAAAGAATGCCCTTCCTCCCCGCCCCCGCCCTCTGCATAGCCCAGCAGTGAGCTGCCAGGGCCCTTCCTCCCCGCCTCCGCCCTCTGCAGAGCCCAGCAGTGAGCTGCCAGGGCCCTTCCTCCCCGCCCCCGCCCTCCACAGAGCCCAACAGTGAGCTGCCAGGACCCTTCCACCCTGCCCCTGCCCTCCACAGAGCCCAGCAGTGAGTTGCTAGGGCCCTTCCTTCCTGCCCCCGCCCTCCACAGGACCCAACAGTGAGCTGCCAGGACCCTTCCACCCTGCCCCCGCCCTCCACAGAGCCCAGCAGTGAGTTGCCAGGGCCCTTTCTTCCCGCCCCCACCGTCCACAGGACCCAACAGTGAGCTGCCAGGGCCCTTCCTCCCCACCCCTGCCCTTCACAGGACCCAACAGTGAGCTGCCAGGGCCCTTCCTCTCCGCCCCCGTCCTCCACAGAGCCCAACAGTGAGCTGCCAGGGCCCTTCCTCCCTACCTCCACCTTTTACAGAGCCCAACAGTGAGCTGGCTTCTCTCGTGGGTCAAACACATGTCACAGCAGACACTGGAGTTAATATTAAACTACAAATTAATAGATTAGATAGCTGTTCCATGCTTTTAATGCCAATTAATTTAATAGCTATTTTTTTTTTTATTCTTCCTTTTACAAGGCAGGAGAATATAGTGCCGAGTTTCTATGACGAGTTCCCAGGTAGATCTTTTGTGTGGCAATTGGCACAAGTGATGGGCTGACACGTGTAATCCCCTCCGATTCTGCTTGGGTCTGCTGCAGGCAGGAGCCCTTCAAACAGGGCTATAAAAAGCACATTAAACACGCTCTCGTCGTCAGATTTATGCTGGCTTATGCTAGAATAACAATGATGCAGTGGTATTTGTTTGAAAATGAAAGGATTATATGGTCTTTGTAGAATGAGGAATTTAGATCTGGGAGGGGCAGTGGCTGGTGATTTATTTTTTGTTGATGTTCCTGTGAATCCTTTGATATGTCAGCTTCTGTCACTAAGTATTAGGACACTTGTAATTTCTTGAATCAACCAAGATGAAATACTCATGGCCTCAAATAATTTACGTCAGGAACTCAACTGTGCAACCTGGATGCCAGGGCAGGCTGTGAGGACAGCACGCCCGGGAGTTCTTGGTCCTTTTGAGAGTCTGCAGGCAGTTAGGTTCTGTGTTTCAGAGAGAAAAGGCCACGGCTCTCCTTGTATCAGTTAATGGTGAGAGGAGTGTTTCTCTGAGTGTTCCGGGAAGAAACCATGAGTCCATCTTGAAAGCTTGGTCACTTTCCTGCGGCCAGTCCTGCTCCAAGGACAATTGCTGTCCCTCACTTGGTGCCCACATGTCTAGACTTTGTACGGAGGTCTCAGGGGAGGGATTGTTTGAGCTTTGGGGTGTGATAAAGACACAACCTCAGCTGACACTGCTTTCCTTCACCTGGAAAGCTCCCAGGGCACCCTGTGTGAGGCGTCTGCTCCCTTCCAAGCAACCTCACTCCCTGGACGCTGAGATATGTGGACTATCTCACTCTCAGAGCACTGTGGACTCTTAGATTTTATTTGTGGAAGGTCAGACCTGTCTGCAATCCATTGTTATTCAGATGGAGGAACCAAAGACCAGAGGGGAGGCTGGGCTTTGTGGAGCCACTCACCCATTCAATGGATCCGGGTCTCAGGTGGAGCCGCTCACCTGCCCGGTGGATCTGGGTCTCAGAGCTGCTCACCCGCCCGTTGGATCCGGGTCTCAGGTGGAACCGCTCACTCGCTGGTGGATCTGGGTCTCAGGTGGAACCGCTCACCCGCTGGTGGATCTGGGTCTCAGAGCCGCTCACCCGCCCGGTGGATCCGGGTCTCAGGTGGAGCCGCTCACCCACCTGGTGGATCTCGGTCTTGGGTGCAGCTTTCTGGACTCTGGGTTTGGATTTGTCACAGAACGTGCTGCCTTTGCTCTCACTAATGGATACCAATGTCACTTTTCCCATAGTGAATAAATAACCAACAAACTACTTCAATACAAAACCCAGCCTAATGGTAATTCCCTTTGGTAACAAGAACTCGGTCTCCATGGCCAACTTAACGTTTGTAATTGTTTTGTGCGTGATGACATCTACTGGCTTTTTTCTCTATGATTAACTAACTGGAGTGTAAAGCAAGCACCATGTATCTCTTATTTTCTCTTTCCTTTTTGGTTTGTATCCTTAAACAAACTGGCTTCAAAGAATGCATTCTATGAAAAATTAGAAATGAGACATTGGATCATCGGCTAAAACAATAACCCAGAACTTGTAATTGAGAATCTAGGAAGGGTCCTGGCATCTCTTAATAGGAAACTGGAGGCACACAGATGGGGTGAGTCACTCTGGAGTGAGGTTGCTGAGGGTGAGTCGCCCGGAGGCGCCGGCAGGTGCCTGCTCTCGGCTTAGAGGAACGTTCACGGAGTCACGCTGGACTGGAGAGTAGCTGCTTCTCGCAGGCTTCATTTCCCGTTGTTTCCTTGCGCAGGAAGTCTGCCTCTGCAGTCTCGAAGCCCCAGCATTGGTTTTACCTGAGGTAAGTCTAGAAGGCACAGCTAGATGTTTTGGATAATATCCATTTGAGAGATGGATACATTCTTTGGAAAAAAATTCATTATTGAGCCATCTGGGAATCAGAAATAACCGAAAGTGGAGTTATACATTTCCTGTTATTAATTATGCATCAGGAGCGTATGGCTTGCTGGATTAAGACAGGCACGATGGACGTGAAAGCACAGATCTCATTTCCCGGCTCCGGCAAGGACGACGGCATGACCTTGCTGATTCCTTACCTCAGTTTACGTGTCTCTAAAATGGAGGATATTTGTGTCATGTAAGAAGATTTGGAAAAGTAGTAAGAGAAATGGAACAAACTCTTCAAAACCTGTGAGATACGAGCCATGGAATTCTCCCGAATTCAACTTCCCAGCCTCACCCCTTTCACCCCACTGCCCCAGGGACTCTGCTCCTCCTAGCCGTGTTGTCCGCCAGCCCCGGGGTCGACCTGCTGACTCACAGGACAATGTGATGGTTTCATCACACGTGTCCTCTTGAGCAGAGGTTGGGGAGCATGTGGTCTGGTAAGAGGGGCCCCGCGCGGCAGCGTGCATGGTGTCCTCCGCTGGCTCTCAGGCACAGGCAGGTGCACACGTGCCTAGGAGGATGCACGCTCAGCCCTCAATGCTTCTGTGTTTATTTCTAGCTCTTCGTTCTTTCTAGCTGGCCTAGATGTAAACAAAACAAAGCAGAAAATATTTTTTTTTTCCTCTAAGAAAGCTGAGAAGCTATAATTTATTTCTAAAAGGAGCTTCACTAAAAAGTAAGGAAAGGACAATTCAAAACGCAGGCCCCTGCTCCCATCATGCCATTAGCACCTGGGTCCTGGGGTGGACACAGGTCCAGGGCACTGCAGGTCTGCACGTCCCCCAGCAAGCTCGAGTCGGTGCTGGCTTCTTGTCCTTGTGAGGATACAGTTTTTAGTCTCTTTGGGGTGAGATCATCACAGCACATTTTAAGCCTCTGAGCAGCTGCACTTGACCTCTGAGAGCTTCTGGGGCTACAGGCTGCTCCATGAGCAGTGTTCCCAGGGGAGAAGCCTTTCCTTCCGCTCACCCTGCAGCGTCTTGCCTGCCGCCCTCTTCCAGCTCAGCCTCCACCCTCCGTGCGCCTGAAGGTGCTCAGACCTCCACATGCCTTATTTTTATCCTTTTGCCTATTTGCATTTAAAAGTGTACTCAGAATTTATTGAGAGATTCCAGCTTAGAATTAGCTATGTAAAGATGGCATTTTCCATCTTATCCTGTTGAAAATCACCCAAAAGCAGCAAGAATGAGAATAAAAAATGCAAATGTCGTCTTTACAACAAAACCAGGAGACATCTGTAAGCCTGCAACACAATATAGGAGGGAAGGCTGCCAAGGAGAGGGAAGGTCACAGCAAGGCGCAGGAGGACTCTGGGGAGAACACCCACAGCTGCAGATCTCAGGAAACACAGAGCATCCCTTCAGAGAAAGCGACCTATCCCAGGGGGACCAGCCATCATTTGTTTGGAATGAGGGAAGAAGATGATTGGACCAAGAGCAGGTGTTTCCTGGGTGCAGTTTGCCATAAGTCTCAAGAAGCAGAGAAGGCAGAAATAAATTGAGAAATTATGCAGTAAGCTATATTCGTTAAAAAATAAATTCAGTGTGTTGGTGAGGCAAGGTAGAGAGAGATCCTGCATTATGAACAGCCCTACAGGGCCACTGTTACTGGCTGGAGCCAGTTAATCCAAAAACAATTTACGCACATGAATTTGCCCTAGACAATAGGAGAATTCTTGCTTGCTAAGAGTATGGTCCTGCATTTTCTACCATGTGTAGCTTCATCAAATGGCACATAGCAACAAATCTTCTTGTTCAATGATAAATTATAATTTAAAAGGTTTATTTTAAAACACCGAAAGGGAAATGTATTAAATTAACAGGATGAGCAAATGGCAAATGAAAGCTCTTATTTGAAAAATGTTGCCAAGATGCAAACAACAATTGTGACCAAATAGTGTATCATCATGAAATTTTAAAACCAAGAAAGCAATTTACCTCTGTAAAACAAGAGTACAAATACAGGATATGAGAACTCAGGGTGAAATGTCTGACAGCAGAGAATAACCAACTGTGGGTTGCCAGACTTCAGGGCAGACTTGAGTAAAGCTGTAAAGCTATCCCAGGCGAGAAAGTCAAGTTGGAAGTCTCAGGAAGTGAAGGGTCAGGAGAAATCTTCTAAATTCATTTGATTTAAAACAGCCATGAGCACCTATTCTGGAGGAAATTTATTCCCATTTCCCAGCTAAGGATGGAAATTCAAAGATATCAAAGTCCTTGCCTGAATATCCATAGGGAATACCCACGACTATCTTTATAACCACATCTGGTACCCTGAAATAGGACCATTGTTTTTTCTATTGTGCCATTCTGCCTGACTGTCCATGGACAATTATTTCTACCTCAGGAATAAAGGGGGAAGATTTAGCTCCTGGAAAACCAAAATTCATAACAGAGGCTGGCCACAAAGACCACTCTTTTATCGTTTCAGAAATTCACTATAGGAAAAATTTAATTTACAGTATTGTTTTGTGTACTTGTATTGCATGATTGTATTGTTTTGAATTTATTTGTGGAAAAAAATTTTCAGCTTTTGGCCACCTAGGAGGAACAACTATGGCTGCCTCTCCATCTCTCATTGAGTCAATGCAAACTCTCACCAAACAAGATTGAATCAGAAAGGCAAGGCTGTTGCAGCAAAGGGGATATAACACAATCAAAGATAATTGTAAATGATCTCTTTCTTTGAATCATGCATGCAACTGTTCTTGCCTATTAACACATGTAATTGAGAATGAAATATTATGTTCAGAGTGACTATTTCCACACTGAAATACTGAATTTCTCAAGTTATAATGCTTTTTTGGAATAAAATAAAAACATATCATATAGTCACCAATACATGTAAAATAAAGAATAATCAAATTTCAATTAGAATTAAAAACTTGGTCTTTCAGAAACTGCTCAATAAAAAGTATTTACTCCTAGCTTCTAAGAAACTAAAAATAACCATCCTTATTGGTTTTGTGGACTAAATGAAAAATGAAATTTCTCTCAATATTTTCTAAAAGTGTGAAACTCAGACCATGGGGCATTCAGAAAGTACCTATGACATTTTTCTGTCCAAATTTTCTCTACCTCTCTCTGTCCTCTTTCCATAAGATATAGAATGTTAACTTCTTGTCTTTCATTTAAAACTAGGTTAACACCCTTTCAATCAAGGGTACTGTCGATGAAAACAAAAACTCTTATAACACATGAAAATGATTAATTATAATCTTTCAAAGGAAATATGTTTTAAACAAAGATCCCCTACCCCTTTAAAATTAAGAAATTTATTTATGATTACTTGATTTAATTGGCAAGTTTCACGGTGCTTCAAAAGTTTAAAAATGAAAGGGAAAAAAAAGAAAAAGCATCAGCTCAAGGATGATTTTGCATAATTTCACAGAACAAGCAGGTGTTTGCAAGATCTATTTACAACAGGGACCACTGTAACCACCTAGCTTGGATGACTTCCAACCTATTTCCAATTAAAACTTACCTAATCATAAATAAGAGATAAAAGCTTACTAACCAACATGGTAAATAATAGATCTTAAAATAATGTAGTTGAGGCTATGTTTAGAGACAGTAAATGAATTCCCTTCAGGTTAGAACATGTTGGAAGGGGACTTGAGGTCAGGTCCTCCAGAAAGCCAATAAAATATTGTCTTTTTAGGTATTGACTGATATTTTACATTATAAACTGTTGAATCACTAAGAAGTTTACAATGTGGGCTGCGCCTTGCCAGATGCTGCCACAAGGAATCTATTTTTCAGCCTCCATGAAAGGTTCAATGAAAGTTTCAATTAACGTAGTTAACTGGCAATAAACAGGTTTGGAATGAGCAGCATGAAATAGCTTGGTCAAGTTGAGCAAAAGGCCAGAGAATATTGATTGCATTAGACCAGAAGGTCCTCACATTTTTGATTCCTTACTCAAAATAAGAGTTCTTATTATTTTCATGGAGGAATTTCAAGGAACTTTGTTAACAGTGAAGAACTAGGGGAGAAACATGCAGAGAAATTCTGTCTGATTCTTCATAGACAGGAAAAGAGGTTTGGAAGTTGAGGGAACAGTAAGTATATAAAGAGGAAAAAACAGAAGGAAACAAGAATCTTGCAACTTCCCCATCTCTCTTATTATAAGTGGAATTGTGTCCTCCAAAAAGATGTGTTGAAAATACTAAGTCTATTATTTATAAATATGAACTTATCTGGAATTACGGTCTTTGAAGAAGTTGTATAGATAAAAGAATGTCTTTAAGGTGGACCCTAATACAATATGACTGTTCAGAAAATATTTGAACACAGACAATGGAGTGATGGACATGTAAAGACGGGGACAGATTGGAGTTATACTGCCACAAGGTAAGAAAAGCCTAAGGCTATAAGATCTGGAAGAGGCAATGAAGCATTTTCCCTTTAGAGAAAGTATGGCACTGAAAACAGATGAATTTCAGACTTCTATCTTCTAGTCCCACAAGAAAATAAAATTGTGTTGTTTTAAGTCACCTAGTTTTTGCTGTGTTGTTACAATAGTGCTAGGAACTGAATGCAACTGCATTTAACAGTCTCTACAACTTGGAAATACTGGCCTCATGAGCCACCCTGCTTTACCAAAGCATTTTAAAGTATCTTAATTCCACAAGTCTTGGTTTTTACTACTTTAGAAATATAAAATCACAGGTTACCATCAAAGAAGATTCCAGCACTAATGTCTCTAGGGAGGGTCTGCTCTTTTACCTTTCTCCAACAAAACTTTGTAATTGAAGACAAAGTGCCCAAACCCCTTGTATCAGCCTATGTTCCATCTTGAAAACATAAACATTTGTCCAGTGCAATGTTGAAAATACACAACTTTATTAAATCAAGAGAATTTAAAAAAAGATATCTGTTCCACAAGAAATGGAAGAGATTGGCCAGGCATCGTTTTGCATGCTTGTAGTTCCAGCTACTTGGGAGGCTGAAAGGGGATTGCTCAAGCCCAGGAGCTTGAGGTGCTGTGAGCTATGATGCCATCACACTCTATCCAGGGGAGACAGAATGAGACTCATGCTCAATAAAAAAAAAAAGAAAGAAAGAAAAAGTAATAGAAGAGTTAAGGTGCAAATCAGTGGGTGGGGAGGTAATCCAGATACTAGCAACAGTGGAAACCACCACCAACTCAAGGCTCTTAGGGACAATTGAAGAGGTGGTGTCACCAGGGCCTGGGTGCAGAGGTCCTACCTAGTAAGAGCTGGGGCCATTACAGAGGAGCAAAAAGAGTGAGACATCCGGCTGCTCCATTTCTTTCAGCTATGCATTTCTGGCCACTGCCTCCCATTGACAATCCTACCCAGAAGACATCTAAGTTTGGAAAACGCAATGTTTAGTGTCACACTTCAATGTACGAATGATGCAGGGGAAAGGCAGTGAATGGATATGAAGGCAAACTTGTAATGAATCACACATTCTGTCTTCCATAATGATCTTGCTGGCTTTTTAATTTGTACATTAATTTAATCAAAAAACATTTACTGAGTGCCTACTTTAGAAAAGGCAATGACAATATTCAGTGATAAAAATATATGTACACATACATGTATACAGGTTTGGTATATATACACACAGCATACATGTTAGGATATATATATAGTATCTTTTCTCATGGATTTTAATGTCTAGTGAAAAGGTAGACATTTAATAAATGAACATACTAAAGAATAAATGCCTAACTGTGGGGTGAGCAAAACTTACTATTATGATAGTAAAGATGGGGTACTTTGGAGGTAGATAACTTGAAAAACTGAAGGGGCATTGGGGATTCAGGAATGTCAGTGAACATGGGCTATCCCACCAATAGTTTAGCAAGCAGAGAAAGGACACTGAATTGAGAAACGTGATGATTAATATTCTGTTTCAATTTGGTTATACTACAAGATGCCCTGGTTGTACTATAAGGCCAGAACAGCATGGTACTGGCACAAAAATAGAGACATAGACATTTGGAATTGAATACAAAACCAGGAAATAGAACTAACATCTTACAGCCACCTAATCTTCAGTAAACCAAACATGATTGGAGGAAAGAATCCCTATTCAATAGATGGTGCTGGAAGAACTGGATATCCACATGTAAAAAACTGAAACAGGACCCACACCTTTCTCCAGTCACAAAAATTGATTCAAGATGGATAAAAGACCTAAATTTAACAAATGAAATGATAAAAATCCTCAAAGAAAGTATAGGAAAAACACTTGATGATATAGGCCTGGGGAAAGACTTTATGAAGAAGACCTCCATGGCAATTGCAACAACAACAAAAATAAACAAATGGGACTTAATGAAACTGAAAAGCTTCTGTACAGCTAAGGAGAAAACAACTAAAGCAAATAGACAACCTACACAATGGGAAAGGATATTTTCATATTTTGAACCAGGCCAAAGCATGATAACTAGGATCTATAGAGAACTCTAATCCACGGACCATATCACAAAATCTCAAAATTGCAGATGCTGGTGTGAATGTGAAGAGAAGGGAAAACTTTTACAATGCTGGTGGGAATGCAAACTAATACAAACCTTTTGGAAGGAAGTATAGAGAAACTTCAAAGAACTCCTATTTGATCCTCCAATCACATTACTGGACATCTACCCAGAAGGAAAAAAATACTTTGACCATAAGGACACTTTTACTAGACAGTTTATTGCAGCTCAATTTACAATCGTCAAAATGTGGAAACAGCCTAAATGCCCACCAACCCAGGAATGGATTAACAAGCCATGGTATATGTATTCCATGGGATACTTTTCAGCCGTTAAAAAAGATGGAGACTTTACATCCTTTGTATTAACCTGAATGGAAGTGGAAAACATTATTCTTAGTAAA
>CAUYRH010073482.1:0-13024 GCA_963574655.1 Perodicticus potto
ATGCATGAAGACTGCACGAGTGGGGACAAGGAGGACCCCCACGAGGAGCGCTCAGAGGCACTCGGTACAGTCCACGTCCTTCCTTAAAACCACAGACGCAACCAAACTCGGAAGACAGAGGACTTTCTGAAAGCCCCCCGACCCCCTCCCTGAGGCCCTGGAGGACACATCATCCTATCATCTGTTTAGTCACCCAATGAAAAATAGGGGAAAGAGGGAGGGCAACTGAGGTTGAGGAAAGTGGCCGCTGTCTTCGGCAGACTGAGGAGACATTCTGATTTCCTCAGTCCTCTCAGCTGCATGGGCCCTGTGGGGAGGGCATGATGTGATCACCTGAGACACCCCCTGGCCTATTCCTGACTCAGACCAGTAATTCAGGTGGAGATGCCAGGCGTCCAAGCTCCACCAGCGACATCTTATGGCTTGTGGGGAAGAGAGAAGGATTTGGGTCATTCCCGGATTCCCACGCGACACCAAGTCAGAGAGGAGAGCGAAGCCATGGGCCCCCAGCTGGCTCACTGTCCCTTCCGTGCCTGAATCTGCCAAGAATTCACTGGAGATGCCAGGCTATGCTGAGTAAGCCAGCTTCTCCTATCAGCTCCCTGGGGCCCTGATACTGGGAAAGCCGGCCGCAGGCAAGGAGCGCCTGGCATCCCTGCCAATGCCTCTCCTCCCTCCCAGTTTCAAAGATCTAGCTGACTACAAGATGATGTCTGGGGACCTGTCTGTGAGAATTTCAGGGCCTTTGGGATGGGAAAAGGCATAAACTATGCCTAGATCTGGGGCAACTTCTCCCCCAGACACCTCTGGCCACACTGGTACATCTGAGTCTCTAATTCTGTCCTGCTGGCTCTTTGGGTCAGGTTAGAAAGTTCGGGAGAAATTAGGAGGAGGTGGATAGTGGGACCTGCCCAGAGCTGTCAGGAGGCCTGTTCAGCTCACTCTTCAGCACCATCGGGGATGGAGAGATCTAACTGTGAAATGCAAGTTTAGATCAGTCTCCTGAACTGCTTCCCATCGTGAAGTGATGCCCATCTCCAAGCAGGTGGCCCTAATGTCTGTGAACTGGTAGTGAGGGCCCAGGTGGCGCTGTCACCTGTAAGCCTCTATAAGGATGTCTTAAAATGAATTCTAATCAAACGGCCAAACCTAAGAAAATATATAGGCAAACTATGGCATAGTCATCTGATAATATACTGGATTATTTCTAAAAAATGAACATAAGCCATGTCAACTCATAGAAATATGCACTCAAAATGAAATACCAAGTAGAAGATATGCATCAATTACCCTGACAAAAGCATACCCAGATATCAGCTAGGGATAAAAATAAATTGTATGATATTTAACCAGTTGGGACTTGGTGGATGCAAAATCCTTTTGCTCTTTAAGGTTATGTGAAAATTTTTTAATGGATCACTAATAGAAACCCATTTCCCCTCCATTGATCTTAAAGGCAAAGTAAAATTAAAGCTTAAAAGAGAACCCAACCCAGAAGGGTAGGGCCAGTGAGCAGGTGGGGCTGCTGCACCTGCTTTCAAATGCTGCCAGGTACAATCAAGGGAGGCCCCAGTTCCAGGCGGCTGCTCACGGCCAAGGCTGAGCATCCTAACATAGGAGAAGGTTGCTCAGAACCTTCCCGGCTCCAGCTGACAGATCTCCAACCAGTGTTTAGCACCAAAATGGCATGGGGTGAGTGGGGAGAGAGACCAAGATTACAGAATGCTGGCCCTTCAAAAGGTGGCAATTCATCCTCAACCTTGTTGGGGATGGCACACAGTTGGAAGCAACCTAAGTGACCATTATTATCAGCATTATGACTAAGTACACTATGGTGGCTACAAACTGCCATGTGAATAGTCTGAAAAAAATACTGCTTATAGAAAAAAGTCACAAACAGAAAGAGCTATAAAGGCCCCTTTCATGTAAATTAAAAATGCATACAGTTTTGGGCAGCGCCTGTGGCTCAAAGGAGTAGGGGGCCAACCCCATATGCCAGAGGTGGCAGGTTCAAACCCAGCCCCAGCCAAAAACCGAAAAAAAAAAAAAAATGCATACAGTTCTGAGAAACTGTCACCACCAAGAGGAGGCCAAGGAGAAAGGTAGTGTGGTATCCCAGAAAAAGGGCAGCTAGTAAAAACTAAAGGAATTTGAATAAAGTATGGATTTTAGTTAGTAATAATGTATCAGTCGGGCGTAGTGGCTCATGCCTGTAACCCTAGTACTCTGGAAGGCAGAGAGGGTGGATCGCCTGAGCTCAGGAGTTTGAAAGCAGCCTGAACAAGAGTGAGATCTCCTCTCTACTAAAAACATAAAAACTAGCCAAGCATCATGGTGGGAGCCTGTTGTCCTCAGCTACTCAGGAGGCTGAAGCAGGAGGATTGCTTAAGCCCAAGCAACTGAGGTTGCTGTGAGCTGTGATGATGCCACCGCACTATACCCAGGGTGAGAGTAAGACCCTGTCTCAAATAACAGTGATGATGATGATGGTGATGATGACGATGTATCAATACTGGTTCATTAATTGTAACAAATATGCCACGTTAATGTCAGATGTTACTAGTAGAGAACACTGGGTACAGGGCATGTGGGAACTCCCTGTACTAACTTCCAAGTTTTCTGCAAATCTAAAACTGTTCTAAATAAAAGTCTATTTTTTTAAAGAATGAACGAAGAGAAATACATTCAGAAAAGAAATCAAATGATTGCTGCAACAAAATATAGAGCAATAATAATAATAATGCAAAAAAATAACATTCACATTGTCAGATAAGAGTATGTCTATCATAGAATGCTTTGACTCTGAGGTTCAGTATGGAGTCATCAGTTAACTTCTTTTTTTTTTCCAAAGTCTCAAAAAATAGGCAACTAATATTTATAAATAAAAACAGAACATAATGTCAAAAAATAGAGCGGGCCAAATCTTAAAAGTCTATTTTTTAATTTTTTTAATTGCATACAACAAAACAATGCTATACATTTCTCAGAGCTGTGACGCCTTGAATTGGCTGCCTGTGAAGAAGCAGGCAGCACAGAGGCAGGGGGATATTTAAACAAGCAATGTGATGCCTGCACGAGTGGTGGAGGCTCTGAAGACAGACAGGCTAGGATGACCTGGAGAGGCCTCATAAAGGAGGAAGAGTTAAGTGAGCCTTGGAACCAGGGGTGGGGTCTGGGAAGGGAAAGATGTGGATGATCACACAACAGGGACAATTTAGGACACACCATGCCCCCATCTAACACTGATCAGTCCCAAGATTTATCTCTGTGTTTTCCTAATTCCCAGCCAAAGCTGGGCATATCCAGCAATAAAACATACTAGAGGGCAGCAAAGATGGGCAGTGATGCTAACAGGAGCAGTGAGCATGACCAGGAGAGTCAACATTTTAATTTCAGATCAATAGTGAATCATCTTGTAGTGTAAATACTGCATAGGACATACTTATACTACAAAATAGTCATTGTTAATCTGAAACCCAAATTTAACTAAGCAAGCTGCATCTGAGTTTGCTAAACTTGGCAACTCTAAATAATAATAATAATAATAGCAGTAACACTCATTGTCACTGTTCTAGGTGCTGTATTGAGTTGCCTTGTTTCATCTTCATAACAGCCCGGTGGAGAATGTATCATTACTCCCTTTTTACAGGCAAGGAAACTTTGGCTCAAAAGGATCAAGAAACCAGCCCAAGCTTGTGAGGCTAGAATAAGTCAGTCTTGGAATATGAACATATGTAATTGGCCTTCAGAGTACACCCTCCTGAGCAGGGATATACTGAGCTGAGCAAAGCCTTGGCCTCTGTTCCCAGAGACTCAGTGACAGACAAGGGTATAGACTATAGCTCCCACAGCGGAACCGAGCACAAGCCCTTTCTGTGGCCCTGAGAATGCACCATTACCTCAGAAAGACCTTCTCAGCAGACCCCAGTTGGAGCCACCAATTGAGCTTTGGGTTTCAAAAACTGCAAATCAATACTCCTGTGGCAAGTGAGGCCAACATAGTCCTGAAAGATGACACTCTTATTATCCTACCTTACAAGTCTGGCTAAGTGGCAGAGGTTAGCACCACAAGGTGCGAGCCACGCTGCAGGCCATTCTGCCTGGGGACAGAGGAAGGGATAAATAGCCTCTGTCTGGGGCACCCTTCCAGCCTCAAGTATTACCTTGAATTTTTTTTTTATTAAATCATAGCTGCATACATTAGTGCAATCAAGGGGTACAATGTGCTGGTTTCATATACAATCTGAAATGTTTTCATCAAACTGTTTAACATACCTTCATGGCATTTTCTTAGTTATTGTATGAAGACATTTGTATTCTGCATTTAGTAAGTTTCTCCTGTACCCTTCTAAGATGCACCATAGGTGTGGCCCCACCAATTACTCTCCCTCCACCCAACCTCCCCCCTCCCATCCCCTCCCTTGCCCCTTTCCCCATATTCTAGTGCTATAGTTGGGTTATAGCCTTCATATGAAACCTTTAAATTAGCTTCATAGTAGGGCTGAAGCCATTCTTCCATTCTTATAAATCAGATTTCTGATGAGAATAGCATTTCAATCCTTAGTATAACACCTTTTAATCATAATGAGCATTTACTTTAAGTGCCTACCGTATACCAGACATTGTGCTAAAGTTTTCACTGCCCCATCTAATGAAGGAACATGTAAAAATACAGTCCAGCAAGGCATCTATTATTCTGAAGATAAGGGACCTGATCTTCTCTTATCACTCTTTTACTCACTCAACACTTAGAACCAAGTAAGATCCCTGCCTTCATGCAGTTAGTGGGGACACAGATAAAAAAGCAAATACATCTATCACGGTATTTCAGATAGCAGTGCTAGGTGTGGTGAAGAAAAGTAAAACAGGATTGAGGGACAGAGAGTGACATGGGTGGGGGAATGATCAGAGAAGATGTCTAGAAGAAGATAACATTTGAGCAGAGACCTAAAGTGAGAAAAGGGGCATCCACGGATCTGGGGATAAGTGGCCAAGGGAAAGGAGACAACCAGCACAAAAACCTGTGGTGAGAGTGACCACCCACACCAGTGGCCTAGGTGTATAGGGCACAGAGGGAGGGAGGGTTAAGGGATGAGTGTGGAGGGGATGGCAGGGAAGGTGATTTTTAAAGAATCACTATGATATGGGGAAATGGATGGATAGACGGATGGATGGATGGATGGTGCATAGGTGGACAAATGGATAGATGAATATATGGATGGATGGATGGATGGATGGATGATGGATGATGGATGGATGGATAGATGGATGAATATATGGATGGATGGATGAATATATGGATGGATGAATATATGGATGGATGGATAGAGGAATGGATGGATATGTGGATGAATGAATTTCTATAGATTCCCTTAGGCTATTTGCTGGTCAGATGTGGTAATATAAAAGCTTAAAAATTGATTAAAAAAACACATCCAATGTATGTGTCAATTCATTTCCCAAATAATTCTCAAGTCAGCTCCCTCAGGAGTCCTCAGACAAGCACATTTCTTGGTGAAGGAGATCCCTATAGAGAGATTTTGATCCAAAATTCAAAAGGTGAACCAGGTCTTCATCCCAAGGAGACCATTACAGTGAAAGCCGCCAGATAAGACCTGAGAGAGTCAGGAGGAAATGTCGTGCCTCCACTCTAACCAGGCCCACTTCCAGTTCCCACAGAGCAGACGGGCACATCACCACCACACCCACTACTGCTGGAATCCCCCACCAGGGGTGCCAGCAATATCTAGGCTCTTCTTAAGTCCTTGGGCAAGAAGATTTGGTTTCACCAATTGGAAAAAAAAAACACCACCTGCCAGAACAAAACCTAGGCTCCATGCAGGGTGGCACCAATCAGCAGGAACCCAGCTCTGAGGTGCCAACCCATCCCAAGACCCCGGCCAACTGCCCGACTCACTTCCAGGTCTTTCTCCAACTCCAGTCCAGCCTCCATCAGGTTGTGCTCAAACTCTTCCCGCTGCTCCTTCCTCTCCTCCTCCAGGGCATCCAGGGGCCCTAACTCAATGTCAGCATGGGGCTCCTTGCCCGTCTCCCCATTGGAGACGATAGCCAGTGAGTGGCCAGGGGAGCCGTGGCCCAGGTGCGCCCCACGTTTCCGGTAGTGATAGGCCAGCACATAGTCAACCTTCCTCTGGTTGTCACGGAAGTGCATGCGGCTCAGACGGGCCTCTGAGGACACGAGCTCATTGGCATCCAGGTAGTTGTTGATGACCTGGCCAGAGAGAATAGGACAAGGACGATGAGAGACAGAGGAGGCTGGCCTCTGCTCTGGGCCCAGGGAGGTGAACTAGGAAGCAAGTCCTTCAGGCCGGAGACCCAGCTGCCCCCATGAAGTGACAGAGTGACCAGGTTCATCTCTCACACCAGCCCACACAACCCTCCACCCACGTGTCTGCAGTCTGGGCATCAGTGCCCTCCCACATGCTCCGGCACCCATGCACACACGTGCACTCACATGCAAAGACTGTGTCTGCAGAGGCAAACCTCCACACAAGCACACCGCCTGCCTACACCCACAGAACTGCATGCCCACTGCTGCGTGTACACCAGCACTTACACATGCACACACAGCCCCCCTGCCTCCCTGCACCTGCAGTCCCGCCTGTGTGTGCAACCACCCGAGTGCACCACTCTAATGCACACACAACCCTCCACATGCACAATGACACACCCACACTTACTCACCTCCCTGCAGACCTGCACATCTGCCCACAAACCCTCTACATATTTACACACAGAGAATACTCACTGGCAGGTTCTCAGGATCCATTGGAACAAAGGCCAATTTCTAGTTGCCTGGACTACCCCCACTTTCCCACCCACGAGAATGCACTAGACACTGTTCGCAGCCCACATTGTCCTCCCCCTCCTCCTCCTTTCTGGCCACTATGAGGACCCTGTCAGAGATAGCAGCCAGGGAACTGCCTCCTGCTCTCTTCCACTCCAGAGGTGGGGATGTGGAATGAAGAGGAGAGAGACCAAGGTGAGCAGAGGAGGGACCTGCCTCCCTCCCTTTGGGTGTTTCCCTGTTTATTACTCGTTTGAAACCCAGCTGCCTCTGCAGCCACCTGAGAGGTCACCTGGGCAACCAGATGAAGCATCAGGCACAGGGGAGAGACTCAGAGCCACCATAGCAGAGGAGGAGCCTTCTCAGACCTGTGGGAAGGCAGGCAGGGAGTCTGCAGACCCACAGGCGGAGTCACCTGGCCTCTCTCACCTGCTCCCTTCCTGAACCTTTTCTGACCAAAAGAACCAGTGTTGCTGAGAAATTGTACTGACTTGGAGGCAGGTAAGGGACAAAGGCCTTACCAAAACCCCAGAGCCTCTCACACACATGCTCCCAACTGCAGGCTTCCCCAGTCTCCCTAGGGGCCTCTGCCAGGGCTGGCCTGTCCCCCTCCCCCATACTCACAGAGCTGCTGTGGGCGCGCTCTCCACCGGAACCGCCCCGTGGAGCTGGCACCCGGGGGCCTGGCACCTTGAGATGCTGCTGTCCACGTTTGGGGACCTGGCCCCCTCTGGCCACTGTTCGAGGGCTCAGCCGGCGCGGGGAGCCAGGAAGCTGGGGAATATCTGTGAGAGGGAAAAAAATTTCCAATGATGAGGAACCAGAGATACAGAGAAACCGAGCCACTGAAGAGGAAAACTTTGTGGGCCTAAAAAAAATGGCCCGTCTCTTCACAGCTGCCTCCCTGGTCAGTCTGTACTGCCTTATTTAGCCACCATCAGATGGGCCACTGGAAAGAGGAGCTCAGAGAAGGAAGTGGGAACCCCCACACACATGTGCTCACACAGGGTGGAGCCACCACCAGCAGCTTCTTCAGATCATGGCTGTCATAATCTCTCATAATTCCCAGACAGAAGCAGAAGGGCAGCATTGGCCAGGCCAGCACAGGCCACCGTCTGGAGAGACACTTGAATTCATGCCAAAGGCCTAGGCTTTAGAGCCTCTCCCTAGGCCTCAAGACTGGCTGGCACTGTGCCCACCATCCTGCTCCCGAGGGAGAGAACAAAGACAGACCCCTGGGGACCTGCTGAGGGCAGGAGCATCCTCTGAACTGAGGGCTGCCCTCCAGGCCCTTAAGGAGTCTTCGTGTACCAAGACCCAGAGTTACAGAGCCCCTTCCCGGCCTTCACTTGGGCAGCCCTTCTAACGACCAGACCCAAGACCAGAGTATGGGGAGATTTCAGAAAACTTCTGGCATCCCCCAGAGGGAAAGGTACCTGGTAGGTGTTGGGATTGCTGAAGGTTAGAGCGGGAAGAGCCTGAGGGTCTAAGCACTCCCTACACTGTGCATAGCAGGGGAGGCCACTGCACTGAACCCCAGACAGGGGCCAATAGTTGCCACCATCTCAGTGCTGGTCAGAATCCATCTCTTCCCTCTTTCTAGCAAAGCGGCACAGCTAGTGCACCTGAGCCCTGCCACTTTCCAGCTCTGTGACCCCTTTGAGCCTCTTTCATCAGCTGTGAGAAGAGGAGAGTCTCAAACTTGTAGGATTGTAGAGAGAATGAGAATAAGAGATAGCCCCTGGCAAAGCACAAGAGCAGTGATTGACCTACAGGCAGGCAATAAAATATAGAGATTATTATTGTTCTTTTTGTTTTCATTCTAACCCCCATGAGAGCAGAAATAACACCTTATACCTCCAAATTAGCCCCAAGCACCTGCTGAATGGAATGAATGAATGAATGAACACAAGGCAACTCTTCCAGGTCTCTCGAAACACAGCTTCTGGCCCATTACCAAGTTGGGGAGCAGCCCCTTCCATGCTCAGCTCTCAGATGGACAGTGTCAGGGGACCTAGAACACTGGGGACCTGGAACATTTGGTCCCTGTGCTTGAGGGATTTTATGAAGAGAAGGATAGCACACAGGAAACACAACTGTGACCAGAGGAGCAGAGCTTTTATAATTTATTTCTATACTGTGGGCTCTAGTTTACTTTGTGGGAATCAGAAAGGCTAAGAAGTCAAATTAGGCTTCTGGAGGAACTGAGCCCGAGCTGGGTCCAGGCAGGTGGGCAGCTTCTGAAAGGCCAGGAGGTAAGGGAGTCTCTCCCAGGGTGAAGACAGATGAGCAGGAGTGGGCAGCTTGCTGTCCCTGGACTCTAAGGGAGGCGCTGCCTCCCACAGGGTACAGGCTAGCCTCACCCATCTTGCCTTCTGCCTTTCAGCACACCTGCCCCACTGGCCCAGGGCAGAACTTGGAGCAGAAGGGCCTCCCTGGCCCCAGAGAAGGCCCCCGCACCTCCAGATGTATGTCTAAGAAACCCATGAGCACCCAAATGCATCAATGGGGCAGGTGATAAAGGTTAAGCTCGCACAAAGGCCACCCCTCCTTGGCACCCATGTTCAGATTTGTGGCTCAGGAAGCTCAGATTCAGGGGCAACCCAAAGCCCAACAGTGTCTCGGAGGCACCATGCACTGAAGGAGTCACCCAAGACTTCAGGCTGGCTTTCAGGGCCCCACAGGCCATCACAGAGGCTCCCTCTGCTTGATCCCTGACACATGGATCCAGCTCCCTGGGAGCTCTTCCGTTGTCCCTCTGTCCCCTGTGATTAGGGCACAGCACACGGTTCACCCATGCCAACTGCAGAGAGGCACTAATGGTAATAATGACACCCAGGTGGAAGGACTAAGGGAGCCTGCTTCAGATGTGAAGGCTACAGGGGCAGGGTGGGGAATAGGAGTGGCTCCTGGCTATCAGGAAGGATGAAGCAGGAGAATGCACTCTGAGGGACTCCCTAAGAGGCTCAGGAGAGGTGAGTTGAGGTCAAAGAGAAGTAAAGGCTGCAGCGGAGCACATCAGCCCAGTTGGAAACTACCTTTCCTCCATTCTCCATTCGCTCGGCTCTTGGCACACGCTGCCTTGAATGACAGATCCCCAGGTGTTCCTGAGCTTTCCTCCTACCCTGACTCTCTCCCTGGGCACCCTCATCCCCTCCTGAGCCTTCGCCATCCTCTGGCACCCAAGTTTTCCTCTGGCCTCTGCTCTCCTGCCAGCACCGGGTCCACGAATTCCCCTTCCTGCTTGGATGTTTCCGACACTTTGAGGATGTCACCTCAAAGTCAACATGCCCAAACTTAGGATATTTTTCCCACAAGAAGATCCTGCTTCAGTTCTCCCTGCTTCTCCCAATGTTCCACCCCACACTCAGTCCACAAGTAAGAGACCTAAGCAGCCTGGACAGCCTGTCCAAGGGCCACCTCTCCACAGAGCCCAAAACATACACAGGCTAAGCAGTGTTCCAAGAGAATGTTAATTTTCTTTCTTTCACTTACACGAAAGTGGCCCAATCAGACAGCATTCATCTCAACGGGCTTTTCTCCAGCTGTACATACACACGAACAAATACTGCACACACAAACAGACAGATACAAGGTGTATACACAAACAGAAATAAAAGTTTGAACAAAGGGGATCTCGTCTCCATTTCCCTGATCTTTGACAAGAGATCTCTAGCTATAAAATCTAGTAACTTAAGGATCTACTTAATAGCCATTTTTTTATCATTAAGATTGTACAAAGACCAGGCCCTGTTATAATAAAATGTCATCTTTCTCTTAGTCACAGGTGGGTTCCCACAAGATGGTAAATCAGATAGGATATGGCCCAAAGGGCTATCCTCCAGAACTGACCACTGAGCCCCCGTGGTTGGGCTCCGCAGAAAACACACATGCCTAGGCAACCAGATGAGGACTCTAACCCATGTGCACAACCAGATGGTGACTCTAACCCCTGCACATACCTGAATAAAAGTGAGAAGGATCTCTTTATAAATGTGAGGCAACAGTGAGAACAGGATGGCACCACACCAGCCATTCTGGCAAAAAAAAAAAAAAAAAAAAAGTATTCTGGCAGCACTGCAAGGAGCAGCAGGGGGACATGTCCCGGTCACACCTGTCCAGGAGGATCAGCAGGGCTCTGGGCAAGTCTATACTCACCAGACGCCCAGCTGATGGTCCCTTCATGGTTACCAAGATCTGTTGTCAGACCAAGGAGTCTATCTGCTTGTCACTAAGGCAATAAATGGAGAACCGGAAGAGAGATCAACAGTTTTACTTTTATTTACAGAAAAGCCAGCAATTTCAGAGTACAGTGAAGATATCTTTTCAAAGAACCACTCCACTCTCCTGTTTCCCTGTTACTTTTAGATTTTCACAGTAAAAGTAAGTATCAGCAATGTTATTAATCATCATGGTATACATTAAACAGATTCCTCCTCACAGGTTACAAGGTTACACAATATCCCACTATCTTAAAGTGGTTATAGCTTCAAAGCATTTCTACTCTAGACTAAATTTATAGTTCGTTAGTACTCCAGGTCTGGAGTTGGAATGGGGGGTGGAGGGCCTGTAAATATCAATAATGGAGTTATCATAAGAACAGGGTGTATTTAGTGAGTTTTACCGGTACCCTTCTAAGTTGCACCATAAGTGTGATCCCACCATTTACCCTTACTAAATGCAGAATACAAATGTTTTCATACAATAACCAAGAAAATCCTATGAAGGTTATGTTGAACAGTTGTATGAAAATATTTTAGATTGTATATGAAGCCAGCACATTGTACCCCATGATTGCACTAATGTGCACAGCTATGATTTAATAAAAAAAAAAAAAAAGAAAGAAAGAAAAAACAGGGTGTATTGTTTCTCCACAAAGGCCATATAGGCTGGGTGCCCCACAGCTGATCTAAGGTATCTTGGCAGAACACCGGTTATTTTCCCAGAACACAGGAGATTCACGAGTTGCTTCCACAAGGCCCTATCCCCAGCCTCCCAGCCTCCCAGCCTCCCAGCCTTCTGGGAGGCTGCCCTGGTACCATGGTTCATGGAGTGTCCAAAGTCTTAACTTTATCCATAACAGAAGGCCTTGTACGTGAATAAATGAGTCTGGATGTCAGAATATAGGCTCATCCAGCGTCAGGACCTGTCCAGCAGTCCCCTGTATGTGATGGTTATTTAGGATACAGAGGCCACCGTCACTACTCCTGGGGCAGCATCTCCGCACATCCAAATATGTCCCCTAATCCATTCTTTTGCCTCCCTCAGAGAAATCTTTTTAAATTCTGCATGAAGTCTTGACCATGGCTTGGCGCCCATAGCACATTGGTTCCAGTGCCAGCCACATACACCAAGGGCAGTGGGTTCAAACCCGACCTGGACCAGCTAAACGACTGCAACTACAACAACAAAAAAATAGCCAGGTGTTGTGGCAGGCACCTGTAGTCCCAGCTACCTGGGAAGCTGAGGCAAGAGAATCGCTTAAGCTCAAGAGTTGGAGGTTGCTGTGAGCTGTGATGCCACGGCACTCACCCAAGGGTGACATAGTGAGACTCTGTCTCAAAAAAAAAGAAAAAAAACAAAAACTATGGAGAGATCCATGAAGTCTCGATCATGAACTAAAAGGTGAGGTGGCACATATGGTCTCTAATTCTGTTCCTGCCCACCCTTCTTCCTATTCCCAATCTCTTTGAAGCTAAAGTATTTCTGAAGAGTCCTGTTTGCTCCATGTCTGGAGACCTTGACATACCATGGAGCTGGCACTTGATAAGGGAAACCTGTGCTTTGGAAGAGGACAGAAGGAGGGCAGTGAACGAGGCTTGGCCTGCTATTTGGAGGCACCTGCAGCCTGTCTCAGAGTGCCTCAAGGCCACAGTTTACAGTCTACTCAAGCCAAAGATGATAAAATTAGTTAAATCTCACACTGTACTTTGGGACTACAGGTTGGTAGAACAGAATGGGGGTTGGTAGCACAGGGGTGGGTGTTGCAGCCACTTGCGGGGGGTGAGGGGAGGACAGTGGAACCAATGTAAGCCCATTGTTCTCCCTGCTCACACCATACCCACCCCAGACTGGGCACCCTAGGGCCCCTGCCTCCTAGCCATGACATTGCTACAATTTGGGGAAACAACTCAGTTTTTTTTTTTCTTTTTTTTTGGAGACAGAGCCTCAAGCTGTCACCCTGGATAGAGTGCAATGGCATCACAGCTCACAGCA
>CAUYRH010073488.1:0-61254 GCA_963574655.1 Perodicticus potto
GTGGCGGGCGCCTGTAGTCCCAGGTACTTGGGAGGTGGAGGCAGGAGACTCACTTGAGCCCAGGAATGGGAGGTTGCTGTGAGCTGTGATGCCATGGCACTCTATCCAGGGTGACAGCTTGAGGCTCTGTCTCAAAAAAAAGGTAGAGGTTAGCAGCATGGATAAATATATGGGACCCAACAATATTATACCTGCAAGAGATTCACCTTAGATAAAAAGACACAAATAGGTTGAAAGGGGAAGAATAGCAAATGATTTTGTGGTGAGCAAAACTGTGTGAAACAAATTCACCCATGTGTATGAAGGATCACAGTGGTGCAGACCCATAAGCATTAATCTGTGTTGCTGTAAGCCACTTGCTGCAGTAGCAATAGGAAACTAATAAAATAGTTTTATGTAGAAATGGACAAAAAATCTACAAAATGTCTAAAACAAGTAAAATTTTCATGTCTCAAATCAATATGAAAGGATATGTGCCTGTATACTAGCAATTAATGCATACAAATTGAAATTGAAAATACAATACCACATTATGAATTCTCAAAAAAGGAAAAGTCTGAGAAATATTAGTCAACTGCACAAAACATTCACAGGACGTTTACATTGAAAACTACGAAAATGCTGATCAGAGAAACCAAGGCATTCAAATCAACAGACACTTGCAGTCACTAGATACAGTGGCTCATGCATATAAACCTAGCATTCTAGGAGGCTAAGATGGGTGGATTGCTTGAGCTCAGGAATTTGAGATCAGCCTGAGCAAGAGCAAGTCTCAGTCTCTACTAAAAATAGAAAAGCTAGCCAGGCCTCATGGCAGGTGCCTACAGTCCCAGCTACTCAGGAGGCTGAGGCAAGAGGATCATTTGAGACCAGGAGTTTGAGGTTGCTTTGACCTTTGATGACACCACAGCACTCTACACAGGGTGACTGAGTGAGACTCTGCCTTTAAAAAAAAAAAAAAAAAAAGACATATACAGTATAAATTTATTGGAAGACTCAACAAAAGAACTAATGTGAAATTACTACAAATTTATACACAGTGCTAATAAATTTCCTGTCCAAATAATTTGTAGATACAGATAAACTTATGTGAAAACTTACACAGAAAAGCAAAAGTATTCAAATTGCTAAAACATCTTGGAAGAATGAAGTGGTTGAAATAACTCATGAAACTTCAGTTCTTCTAATATAACAAAATTAACCAAAATTGTGTAGTAGTAGTGGAGTACAAGATAGACCAATGGAACATAATAGATTACAGAAATAGCCTCCATACATGTATTCAGAAATAGCCTCCACACAAGAACAGGTTTTTGACAAAGATACAAAGGCCATTGAATAATTGAAAAAACTTTTTTGAAAATGTTCCTAAACCAACTGAATATCCATATTAAAAAATTTAAGAATCACCCCCCAAACTTCACACTACATACAAACACTAGCTCAAAACTAATCCTAGTATGAATACAAGATAAAGCCATTAAAGTTTAAACTGCAAGAGATACAGAAAGAAAAAACATAAAATAAAATCTACAGAATAAATCCTTACCTGTTCCATTTATTTGTGAGAATGTTTTCGACTTTACCTCATTCAGTAGGATATTGGCTATGGGTTTGTTGCATGCAGTTTTTAAGGTGTGTTCCTTTTATGCCTAGCTTCCTACACATTTTTACATGAACTGGATTTTATCAAATGCTTTTACCATACCTATTGTGATGATCATATGGTTTTTGTCTTTAATTCTGTTTATGTGATGAGTTTTATATAGTAATCTGCACATGTTGAATAATCCTAACAACAGTGGGATGAAACCCACGGGATCTTGGCAGATTACCTTTTCCCTGTGCTGTTGGATTTGATTTGCTTGTATTTTATTGAGGATCTTTGTACCTATGTTCATGGGTTTTAGGAGAAACTCAACCCTGATCTTTAGCATAAGACTCACTTCCTGCTTGAGAGATCTGGAGAATCACAAGGCTGACATATGAGTTGTGTGCATGCAGATCAGAAAACTGGCCTTCAAGAAAGAATGTATATGTGAGGTATGGCAATTCCAAGCCTAATGGTTATGGTAAAGATTCTCTAGATTCCAAAAATCTCTTGATGCTGGAGGCAGAGATTGTGTTCAAGGTCTGCAGTTTTGCAAAAACAAAAGTGGAGACATACTATCTGATCTTCTCCATGTCCTCCCTAATCAGTGTTTGTCAGGCAAACAGCTTTTGTCTACTTCTTCCTGTTTTGTGATAATAAACACGAACCCAAGGTTTACTTGGGAGGACTCCTACCAAAATTCCTCAGTCCCCTAACACAGACTTTGTGTCAAGACTCTTCATTCCTCATACCAAGACCCCCTCTTCTGGTGACCCCAAACCCTTTCCAAATGTGCTGATGAGTTTTTTGATAGACTAGTCTGTAAATGTCTGTTAGATCCACTTTATCTAGAGTCCTTTTTAACTCTAGTTTTATTTTCTGCCTTGATGATCTAATTCTAGCAATAGTATGTTGAAGTCCCCCACTATTATTATGTTAGTGTTTATTTCATCATATAGGTGCAGTAGAATGTTTTATGAATCTGGGAGCTCAGATGTTTGGTGCATATAAATTTAGGCCTGTTGTATGTTCCTATTTAACTGATTCCTTTACCATTTTATGATGACCATTTTTTTACTGTTGCTGCTTCAAAATCTCTTTTCACTGATGTAGGAATAGCTACATCTGCATATTTTTTATTTTCATGTGAGTGAAATATTTTTTACAATCCTTTACCTTGACTCTAGGCAACTCTTTATGAGATAAATAGATTAGCTATAGACAGAAGAAAATTGTGAGCCTCTAACACTGAGGCAATACTGCATTTCCTTGTTCTCCAGTGGTTGTCACAGTCCAAAGAGGTGCTGGGTGTGTGCAGGGGTGGGCTAGTCCCCAGGCCAATGTTGAATGCTCATGTGGAGTCAGGGTGGGTCACTCTCCAAAATGACAGTGTAATCAGGATGCTGTGCAAGTTTGCTGGAAACTGAATCCTATGTCAAGGTGGCAGCAGTGGGGGTGGATGGCTGGTTACAGGGGTGTGTTCTTCCACAGTTACTCCAGTGACAGTGGCAGCAGCAGCAGCATCAGTCCCTATGGTATGTGAGCATAACTGGACTCTCTACTGCCTTCACAGCATAGCAGCAATGAGGAAGGGGCTATAGCACAAATAATTGACAGGCTGATGCAGCACTCTGTGGTTGGGCTCAAAGGATGACACTACATGTAATGCTTATGGCCCAGCACCCTGTGATAATCCATTGTACCATCTCCCTGGAGAAGTCCCACTATGCAGTCTTCAGGCAGCTCTCTGTTTATCTGGAGGCCTGAGGGAGTGCAAGGTCCCTTGTAGCTCAGATGGGAAAGTCTACGAAGGGGAGTATAGAGTGCTGGAGATCTGTTACTTGCCCCTCCGCCACATGAGGACAGCACCCTGGCCTCTGCTCACTCAGCCAAGCAGGCCTCCTTCTTTCTAATCTGCATTTAGTGTCTTTTGTCACTTCTCTGTTGGATCCCACCCCAATCAGACAATTCAGCCAAAGGTGAGTATCTGCTTGTCATCTTCAATCCTCTCTCTGAGAGAAGCATGTGCCAGCTGCTTCAGGTCCACTACTTTAACCCTTCCCCACAAATCACTTTTTCTCTTTGTGACAGGGTCTGACTTGGTAATGCAGGATGGTTTCTAACTACTGGAATCGAATGGTCCTCCTGCTTCAGCTTTCCAGGGAGCTGGGATTTTAAGTGTGCACAACTACACTAAACTTGAAATTATTAAAAGGAAATGTATTAAGTAATTTTGGATGAACACAAATATATCAGGTGCCAATTTTCATGTCACAAGTAACACAAACATATTTTCCTGAAAGTTTCTCACTCTGAATAGAGATACCAGCCAGTGGCAGGTGACAGAATGGCCTCCAGGGATTTAGCAAGAGATCCCCTCCTTATCACAAAGTGAAGTTGAAGTCTGGCAGATTTTCGCTCTTACCGATTTTTCATTTAGCTCTGCAGATGCTGATTAACCTCCACATATTTGATTTTCAAGCATGTGATTTTAGATAATGTCCACATCAAAAAATTTCAGTTTACTGTCTTGCATTGTCCCACTGCTTTCCCTAAAGACTCTTAAGGGGCACTGCATTTTCTTATTTATAGAGAAATCGGTTTTTACTTGCCATTATCCTAATCTATATGCTCAGGTCACAAAATCTACCTCCAAACAGCATCCTCATATACATACTCCCTAAATTTTCCACTAGAGTAACACAGGGAAAAAAATGTATTAAATATACATGCTGGCCTACAATGTATGAAAGAGGAAAAAATGACCAAAAAAAATCATATATCAAATCCGAAACTTTAATAAACATTAAAATGAATGATGGCATATACTGCTTAATATCATAATCTAAAAATGGCATTTCTGTAATTTTATAAAAATCTTCTTTCAGTAAAATTCCTTAATCATATTTCTTATATAATAAGCACTTCTACATGATTTTTCATTCTACTGTAAAAAATATTTTAGGCAATTTAATTAAACAGTATTTCACAACCATTTTCAACAGTCATACTCTGCTATGGTATTTACATGTACAGCCAAGAAAGGAATGGAGTAAGCTATTAACTTGAAGAAAGTGGGATCTTTCATAACCGATTGGTTGGGGGATTTCACTCAGTGAAAACACTCAATTACCTTAAAAAGTCAGACTACACTGTGTGGTATTTGAATACTAATGCCTTTTACAACTCTGCATTCCCTCTTCCTATTTGGCCTATCTGGATAAGTTAACAACAACCATAACACCCCAGGCCAGACACATACGCCAGTTCCTCTTAGGCCATTTTTGGATCACCTGTGGAAGGTTATTCTACTTTCCTCAAAAAGCCTCACTGTGCAATAAAAATTCTCATACCTCTTCAGTGGTTAGCATCATTCTCAATTCATAAACCGTATCTTAGATGCACATCAATCAAGTTTAAGGGGAGTGGTGAGAAAATGCAACTTATAAAAAGTGTTACAAGGGTAAATATAATCAGTTCCTAGTTTATCCAGCAAAACAAGTTTCCCATTGTGTTTATTCATAAAAGGAAATTCATAAATAATATTTGTAAATTATGTCATTGAGTACCACACTAAAACAAAAAGACATGGTGTTATTTCTACCTTATGGTCCACACATTCTTTTACTTCATAATCACTTCCATATTACTATACGTGCATTTTTTCTTAAGGAAAATGAAGGTCCATGCCATGGGTCCTATGTAACAAAAGAACCATGCAGAAATATAATAAGACAGTGCATGTTCATCAACGGTGATGCATCTTTGAGGATGTAAGAATCTGAAGTCGCACTGCCATGCAATTTTCACTGGACTCAGTAAGTATCCTACAGCAGAGTGTAAAGAGAACAACATAAGTACTAAGAATGATTACCTCCAAATCATACTTACCTAGGTATATGTACCCCAGAGGGTATGTTCTTTGATTTCACCAAAAAATTTGTTCTAGATGCTTCAACCATAAGAGCCTAATGGTGCACTATTATTGTCCCTTATGAAGTTTCCTCCTGAAGCAGAATAAAATAATGTTGGTAGAAACACTGTGATTCATTTATGGCAATGAAAAACATGACATTTTGTTAGTTAAAACTGAGAATTATGACATATTCTGAATAAAACAGTTGCAAATTACAATGCCAAGAGGTAAATGTGAATCCCTGTCAAGAACATGAATTACTGGTAGTTTTAATTAGAATGTCTATTCTGAATAAACTTTTCTCTCTTCAGCTTTATAAAAATGACTATTTTTTTCATCAACCTTTGCTAAACAAGAGCTATCACTACTCAACAAAGAAGGTGATCAACATTATCCCTGCATTCTTTCTACAAATTAAGAACTATTACATTCTTACCATAAAATTCCTAGTGTCCAAAGGTTGTAGCCTGTTCTTTTGTAGTGAGTTCATAAAACGTTTTGTACCTATAACCCACTGGGCCTTCTTTCAAGAGAAGCATGTGCTGAATGCATTATACATGAAAGCTGACACCATAGTTTTACATTATGATGTATCCACCACCATCCTCTCTAAATCAGACACTAAATCTCTAAGGACAAGGCACAGTGGCTCACATCTATAATGCCAGAATGCAAGCAGGCCAGGTTGGAAGAATAAACAGAATCCCACGATTGAAACAAACTGGGAAACATGGTGAAACTTTTTCTCTCAAAAACAAATTTTAAAAAATCAGCTATACCTGGTGTGGAATACATGTAGTATCAGCTATCTGAGAAGGGACAGGGATAGCTTAAGCCCATAAATTAGAGGGTGTGGTTAAGTTAAGATTACACCACTGTACTTCCCACTGGATAACAAAGCAAACCCTGCCTCCATAAAAACAGAAAAAAAAAAATTAAAGCTCAAAAGGGAGTGTCTATTCTCTCCAGGAAAATGGAATAGAAATGACCTTCAATAATCAACAGAGACATGTCATTTTATTGATTCTTTCCCAAATATCAGACTGAAATATAGGAAAGTATATGAAGAGATATACCTTTTGATGTGTGATTAGTAAAATCTGGAAAAGCCCCTATGCCACAAATTGCATTTATTTGATTTCTCTTCAGTATAGACTCTCTGATGTTGATTAATGGTAAAACTCATGATGAAGAGTTGCCATCTTCAATGAGTCTACAGAGTCTCTCACAAATGAATTCTCTGATGCTGTGATAGGCGTGATATGTGACTAAAAGCCTTACCACATACATTACATTTGTAAGGTTTCTCTCCTGTATGGATTCTCTGATGAGTTTTAAGGTTTGATTTCTCACGGAAGGCCTTACCACACTCATTACATTTGTAAGGTTTCTCTCCAGTATGGATTCTCTGATGAGTTTTAAGGTTTGATTTTTCACAGAAGACTTTACCACATTCATTACATTTGTAAGGTTTCTCTCCAGTATGAGTTCGCTGATGACGTGAAAGGGATATCTTTTGTCTGAAGGCCTTGTCACATTCATTACATTTGTAAGGTTTCTCTCCTGTATGGATTGTGTGATGATTTTTAAGGTTTGATTTGTGACGGAAGACTTTGCCACACTCATTACATTTATAAGGTCTCTCTCCAGAATGGATAGCATGATGATTTTTAAGGTTTGATTTTTGACAGAAGAATTTGCCACACTCATTGCATTTGTAAGGCTTCTCTCCAGTGTGAATACACTGATGTCGTGCAAGGGTTGAACTATAATCGAAGATCTTACCACATTCAGTACATTTGTAAGGTTTCTGTCCTCTGTGGTTTCTATGATGATCTTCAAGGTTTGAGTTTTGATGTAAGACCTTGTCACACTCAAAATGTTTGTAAGGTTTCTCTCCAGTATGTGTTTTCTGATGAACTGTAAGTGATATCTTATGTCTGAAGGCCTTGCCACATTCATTACACTTGTAAGGTTTCTCCCCAGTATGAATTCTGAGATGAACTGTTAGGGATAATTTGTGCCTGAAAACCTTGCCACAATAATCACATTTGTAGGGTTTATCTGCATTATGGATAACCTGATGTATATGAAGCCTTGAACGCAAACTAAACTTTTTGCCACATTGATAACATTTGTAAGGTTTTTCTCCCAAATGAATCGTGTGATGATTTTTAAGGTTTGATTTGTGACGGAAGACCTTGCCACACTCAATACATTTGTAAGGTTTCTCTCCAGAATGAATGCCCTGATGTCGTGTGAGGTATGAAATACAACTGAAGACCTTGCCACACTCATGACATTTGTACGGTTTCTCTCTAGTATGAACAATTGCATGTTGAACAAGGTATGAATTGTAAATAAAGGCCTTACCACATTCATTACATTTGTAAGGTTTTTCCCCAGAATGAATACTCTGATGTCGTCTAAGGTATGAACTGCAACTAAAGACCTTGCCACATTCATCACATTTGTAAAGTTTTTCTTGAGTATGAACTCTACGATGTTGTGTAAGGTATGAATTACAACTAAAGACCTTGCCACATTCAAGACATTTGTAAGGTTTCTCTCCACTATGAATTCTCCGATGTTGTGCAAGGTATGAATTAAAACTAAAGACCTTGCCACATTCATGACATTTGTAAGGTTTCTCTCCACTATGAATTCTACGATGACTTGCTAAGTTTGAATTTTGACTAAAAACCTTGCCACACACATCACATTTATGAGGTTTATCTGCATTATGGATTACCTGATGTACATAAAGCCTTGACAGCATGCTAAACGCACTGCCACAGTCATCACATTTGTAAGGTTTCTCCCTAGTATGAATACTCTGATGCCGTCTAAGGTATGAATTGCAACTAAAGACCTTACCACATTCATTACATTTGTAAGGATTATCTCCATTATGGATTCGCAGATGGGTACTAAGTGTTGAACGTACACTAAATGTTTTGCCACAGTCATCACATTTGTAAGGTTTTTCCCCAGTATGAATTGTCTGATGTCGTGATAGGTGTGAATTTTGACTGAAGACTTTGCCACACTCATTACATCTGAAAGGTTTCTCTCCAGTATGGATTCGCCAATGTCGTAAAAGGTCTGAATTTTGCCTGAAGACTTTGCCACACAGGTTACATTTGAAAGGTTTCTGTCCAGTATGGGTTACCCCATGAATAGCAAGGCTTGATGACACATGCTCATTACATCTGTAAGACTCTTCTCCAATGTGTGCTTTCAGTTCTTGCATTAGCACTGGAGAACTGACTAAATCATTGTTATAATTATTAAATATGTGGGTTTTGAGTTTAGAAGAAATGTTGTCAAGTGGTGAAAACGAGGTATTGTGGTTGATAGACTTTTCAACTTCATTACATTCATAAATTTTCCCTTCAGCTTGAAAATGCTGTATGTCAGGCAGATGGAATGGAAAGCTTAATCCCAGATGATTTTTAATAGGCTTGTTTTCTGCATCATTTCCCAATACACAGCTCCTCCCTATGAAAGCAAGAAAAGAGTGGAACTTGAACCACTTAGTCTTGAACTTAGTCTTTGGCATTCCTAGAGACTAAGAAAAAGACTAGGATCTGAGCCACTGAACTTGTATATTGAAAGGGATATCAGCATTCTTTGCATACCACATTAGTAATGTTGACAATATTAAAAGGTGAGGTGATGCATTGGACCAGTGGAGGGATCTGGGATCTGCAGGAGACAGGAGGATTACAGGCGAGTTTCAGAGAAATTATGAGTACAGAAATAAAACAGAAGCCAAAAGCTTCTGAAAAAGGCAGGAATGAGCTCCTTAGGGAAAATAAGAAATTTAAAAGAAGTTTCTTATATATTAGTAGTACATAAAACAAGATAGGAAAGACAGACACATCACTCGGATAGCAGTGCGTGCTCCTACATTCTTTATAATAGGCTGATGACTCCCACTGCATAATTTTAAGACAAATACAGTGAGAGAGGTGGATGTTTTACCAGTACCCAGCCTAAACTAAAAATTACAAGGCTGACAAAAAGACAGGGAAGTATACTCAAATAAAAAGAAAAACAATAAATGTCCTGAAACAAAACCTGAAAGAACACAGACTTTGGAATTACTTAACAAACAACGAAAGCAACTGTCCTAAGATGTTTAGTAAGCCAAAAGATAAAAGAGATAGAGGACTAAGGGAATGAAGGAAATGAATACCTGAAAGAGGACAACATCAAACAAAAGGGAAACTACTAATAAAAAGAAATTGTGGAACAGCAATACAATAAATGTAGCAAAGATTCACTAAGAGGTTCAATAGCAGACTAAAGAATAAGACAGAGGAAAAAATGAGCACACACATAGGTTATTCAAAATTACCACTTCCAAGGAGGAAAAAGAATAATGAAGAAAAGCAAAGAAACCGCTATAGATTTGGGGAATACTATCATGCAGAACGAGATACAAATATGGGAGTTTCATAAGGGGAAGACAGAGGACTGGAAATCACAGTTAAAGAAATAATGTCCAAACTATTGAAAATGTGAGGAAACAACTGGATATACAAATTCAAGAAGTTTCACTGTTCTAACTGAAAGGACCCAAGGACATCACAAAGAGATACATTATAAACAAATTATCAAAAGTCAAAGACAAAGGTACAATCAAAAAAGAAGTAAAAAGACAGCTATCGTGGCTCAGCACCTGTAGCTCAGCAGCTAGGGCTCCAGCC
Source organism: Perodicticus potto (assembly GCA_963574655.1). Lineage (NCBI taxonomy): Eukaryota > Metazoa > Chordata > Mammalia > Primates > Lorisidae > Perodicticus > Perodicticus potto. The sequence goes on from CAUYRH010073488.1 coordinate 10,223, forward strand.
ACGTACACTGGAGCTGGCAAGTTCAAATCCAGCCCAGGCCTACCAAACAACAATGACAACTACAACCAAAAAATAGCCGGGCATTGTGGCGGGCACCTATAGTCCCAGCTACTTGGGAGGCTGAGGCAAGAGAATCGCTTAAACCCAAGAGTTGGAGTTTGCTGTGAGCTGTGACACCACGGCACTCTACCCAGGGCGACAACTTGAGACTGTCTCACAAAGAAAAAAAAAAGAAAAAAAGACACCTATCTTATACAAAGAAAAGTATATAAGACTATGTGCATTTTTTCAGCAGAAAACCTGTCTGCTAGAAGGCAATGGGATGACACATTCAAAGCGCTTAAAGAATAAAAACTTGTCAAACAAGAACCCAAAATTTAGTTCCTAGAGAAGAAAATGAATATTCACCAAAATTACAGACTTGTTGAAGCAGAAATAGAAACATGAATACTTCAGTGTCAAAGAGAAGGACTCTAGATAATAACTCCAACTCTTAAAAAAATATAAAAGTTAATAAATGATCAAATATACAAATATGTAATATTGAGCTTTTCACTTGTATCTTGACATTACTTTTTAGCATCTGAAAAACAAAATTATTAATTAAGCATATATATGTAAAACCATATTCTGTATATATACTGTACATACATACATACAAATGGTAACACAAAGTATATAGAAGTAATTTCTGACCACAATAACATAAAGGGAGAGCAAAGTTGTAAAGCAGTGTTGTCTGTGCATAAGTGATGTTAATCTGTTAACATTTTAAGTTAGAATGGTAGAAATTTACCATATTGTATATAAATGTTAATAGTAACTGAAAAAAATCTATAAAAAATACACACAAAGACATAATAGGAATCAAAGCACATCATTCCAAAAAAATTAACAAAACAAAAAACAAACCAATAAGAGAGAAATGAAGGACAAATCTAGAAGATGGTACAAGTTCTACACATGTATGTGACAAAATGGCAATAGTGAGGCCTTTTCCCTATAACCAATTACATTAAAGGGTTTAACTTTGCAATCAGAAGAAAGAGATCCAACTGATCCCTGTCCAAAAGAGACTCCCTTGAACTATCAGGGCATACAAACTCTGAAATTAAAAAGATGCAAAAAAGGCCAGGCGTGGTGATTTATGCTTATAATCAGAGGCAGAGGATGGTGGATTACCTAAGCTCACGAGTTCTAGACTAGCCTGAGCCAGACAGAGACCTCATCTCTAAAATTAGCCAGGAATTGTGGGCACCTATAATCCCAGCTACTTGAGAGGCTGAGGCAAGAAAATCACTTAAGAGTTTGAGGTTGCTGTGAGCTATGAAGCCATAGCACTCTATCAAGGGAGATAAAGCGAGGCTCTGTCTCAAAAAAAAAGAAAAAAGAAAAAATACAGAAAGATATTCCATGCAAATGATAACCAGCAGAGAACAGAAGTGGCCATACTAATAGGAGAGAGCACAGATGTTTCCACTAAATTGTCATAAGAGACAAAGGTTATTATAAAATTAAATTCACCTAAAATATATAGCCACTATAAATATATATCTAACAAACATCTGAGCCCCTCAGAATGAAAATTGATAAAATTCAAAGTAGAAAGAGACACATCCACAATTATCTTCAATATTCCATTTTTAAAATACATAGAACCATACAGATGAAGAAGAAAACAAAGCACTGAACAGTCTTCGGTGGACCACCAGTGTGAACCAATTGGACAAAACAGACTTATAGAGAACACAGTACCTAATAACAGCAGAATAAAACTTTTCCTGAAGTGCCCATGGACCAATTTTGAAAATACACCTCAGGTTAAGACACAAAACAATTATTTTTAACAATTTAAAAAGAAAATGATAATTCAAATTATTGTAACAAAATAAAGCTAGACACTTACAGAAGCAAAACAAGAACATTAACGAATGTATACAAATTAATTATCACACTATTAAGGAAACCAATTTCTTAAAGAAATCACAAGGGGAATTAGAAAACACCTTGATATAAAGGACAAGGAAAACATAACATACCGCAACATAACATGCAGCACAAATACTGCTGGCAAAGAGATTTATAACCATTTACATTAAAAATATCAACAAACGCATATAAATAACTTTTTCCTTCAATAAAGTATAAGAATAAAGTAAACACATTAGTAGCAGAAAGAGGAATAAAGATTAGAAAACAAAACAGAGAATGGAAAAGCACTAGCGAAAGTCACAAAAACAACAGATTGTACACTGAATGATAGAAGATTAATAAACCCTTGGCCAGATAAACTAAAAAACAAAAAAGCCCAGAAGGCAGAAATAACTAAAATTAGAAACAGAAAAAATAACCATACAATGGATTCCATATAAATGAAAAAGAAATTAAGAGAATGAGATTGCACAAGCATCTAACAACAAATTTAATAACCAAGAAATGCATCAATTTCTAGAAAGACTATGTACACCACTTACAAAGACTTAGACATCAAGAAGGAGAAAATCTAAACATATCAATAACAAAGAGATTGATTCAGTGATCAAATACTTCCCCATTAAAGAAATGTACAGAACCAGATGACTGCAAATATCAAAAACTATCAAATAGTGAAAAAAAAATTAACACAAATACTCCTTAAAATTTTCCAGAAATTAACAATGGAGTAGACACTTCCAAACTCACTCAAAAAATATGTGTTACCTTCACAGCAAAGACAGATAATAGCCCTACAAGAAAACTATGGGACAATTTTCCTGATTAATCAAAAGCAAAAATTCTCATCAAATTACAAGCATGACAAATTTTCAGCAGCACACGGAAAATAATCACAAATCATGATCAGATGAGATTTATTCCTGAAATGCAAGGTGGGTGCAACATAGAAACATCAATCTGTGTCATACTCCACAATAACAGAAGAAAAAGGCCACTCATCTCAGTTGATGTAGAAAAAGCCCCTGAGGTCGCTGGGAGCTAAGCTGATGCCATGGCACTTTAGCCTAGGCAACAGAGTGAGACTCTGTCTCAAAAATATATATTAAAAAACCCAAGTTCATTTATAACACATTAAAAACGTACAGGATGAGACTAGCAGTGGCTGAAACAAATGACAGTGGACTTAGAACTGGAGGTATCATTCCAGTGAGCTACCCACCCCCACATGGAACTGGGGATCCAAAAAGGACCCTTCTGTCCACTGACTTTTCTACCCACTGAGTAATAATCTCAAAAGACCCAACATAGTTTCATTGTACACACACCAGCAATGTGTGGATAAACCACATTAGATTCCAAAAAGAATAAAAAATAAAAAATAGGAAAAAAGGGCTCGGCACCTGTGGCTCAACGGGCTAAGACACCAGCCACGTACACCTGAACTGGCAGGTTCGAATCCAGCCCGGGCCTGCCAAACAACAATGACGGCTGAAACCAAAAAATGGCCGGGCATTGTGGCGGGTGCCTGTAGTCCCAGCTACTTGGGAGGCAGAGGCAGGAGACTCGCTTGAGCCCAGGAATTGGAGGTTGCCGTGATGTCACGGCACTCTATCCAGGATGACAGCTTGAGGCTTTGTCTCAAAAAAAAAAAAAATATTTCTGACTTGAACAAAGTTATAATTATCACATTATAAGTTGATCTTTTCTTTTGCAATGAGAATCATAAAATAATAAAAGGGAATTAACATTCAGTGAGTATTTACCACATGCAGAGCTTCACGATTATCATTTTATTGTGTCCTTATAAAATGCCATAGCTGAGGAGAAATAAATGCCACATCTGAGGGAACCGAGGACCAGAAAGGTTAAGAAAGAGTGTGCCAGGGTACCCTGTTCCTCAGGAGTGGAGCTGGGCTTCAAAGACAGTTCTAGCTTAAAATCTCATTCCATTCTACTAGTCCCACACTGCCTTCTGTGTGTATTTAAAAAAATAAATTTAGAGTCAAAGGATATTGTCCATAAATTCACTGCTTTAGGATATATTTGTTAAAGTCCTTCAGATGCCATATTATTAGAGCAGGGTGTTTAACTCCATTTATCCTCATTTTCTCCTTACTTTCCCTGTTTCTCCTATTTAGTCTCAGCAAAGTCATTAAAGTCATGAAGGTAAAGGAATAAAAAGCACAATCATGGGCAAGAGGAAATAAATTTTAGGCCTTCTTTAAAATTGTTCTGAGCCCTGTTTCCCACCATAAAGTATTCTATAACACAGATTTAACATACTATGATAAAAGGCAATTATTTCAAAAATGAAAAAATTACATGACCCTTGGTTAGAAAGACATAACAAAAGGATAACGATGAATTGAGAAAGGCAGAGCATTAGGTGGAACCATAATTAGGAAAACAAAACAAGTGTGGTTACTATGTTTTAAAAGAAAAAAAGACAATCCTCTTTTAAAAATGAAAATACACAAGTCTTCTCTGTCTGTTATTTCAAAGTATGGGATGTGGTAACAAGAAACCAATTAAATTATGGTATAAACACTATACAATATGGCAAAAAAATAGACTACATCAAAATGAGAAATATTATGCATCAAAGGAGATTATTAATACGAAGACAATGGAAAGATAACTTATACAATGGAAGAAATATCTGCAAATCTATATCTCTAGGTCTTCTATCTGATAAGCATGGAGTACCTAGAATATTTTAAGAATACTTACAAGTCAATAATCAAAAGACAAACAATCCAATTAAAAAAAACGGACTCAGTGCTTGAATATTTCTTCAAAGAATTTACACAAATGGCCAACAAACATGAGAAAAGATAACCAACATAATTAGTAATTAGGGAAATGCAAACCCAAACCACAATTAGATACAACTTCATACCCCCTAGGATTGTAATAATTAAAAAAGGAGAAAATAACAAGTATTTGTAAGGACGTGGACCTATTAGAAAACTTACACATTGCTGGCAGGAATGTAAAAGTATATAGCTGTTGTGAAAACCAGTTTGGAGGTTCTTCAAAAAGTTAAGCTTAAAATTGCCATAGAAACCTGCATACCATTCCCAAGTATGTACCCAGAAGACCTGAAAATAAATACACCAAAAAATACACATATGTATACATACACAGGAGCATGATTGGCAGCAGTCAAAAGGTGGGAAAAACCCAAATGTCCATCAATAGAATAGGTAAAAAAATGGTGGAATATTCACACAATGGATTATTACTTAGCCATGAAGTACTGATGTGTGTTCTAATGGAGTTAAAATTTAAAAACGGTATGCTAAATGAAAGAAATCAGACACAAAAGATCTCATTGCTTGGTGAGTACAGGGTTTTCTTTTGAGATAATGAAACTATGTTGGAACTAGATAAAGTGGAGGTAGCAAAATATCGTAAGTACATTAAATATCATATAATTGTATATTTTAAAATGGTTAATTTTACCACATATGATTTTATTTTATTAAAAAAGAGAGGAAAAAAAGAAGAAACTATGTAGTATACACCAGAGAAGAAAACACATAGAAAATGCTTCATATGGTAAAAGAAATTAGAGAAACATTTTACATTAAAATTATTTTTAATAAGAAAGAAACCTCAGAAAGTCAAAGAGGAACTGAAAATTCTACAAAGTAGAAAAACTAGAAAGAGAAAACCACAAATAGTCATAGAGATTAAAAAAAAAATACCAGAAAGAAGCAGGTAAAGAAAACAATGTATCCTAAATATTTGTACCTTCATATTAATCTGAAATTAAAATAAAAACTTTCCAAACATCTGATTTGGAATAAAATCCTGTGTTCTCTTGTTTGCTGATAATGATCCAAGGGTAGAAATAGGAAGTGAAAAAGGAAGTCCTGAATTAACATTCTCATTATTACTGAAATTATTTGTAATAGGCAGTAAATTGTGGGCTAAGGATTATGCATAAAGTAGAAAACACAACAAAACAAAAAGTGAACTTACACAATTCTCCAAGTTTACAGAGAGTCCAGAAGTACATGATTCTCCACTTAAATAAATATTTTTAGTTACATCACACATGTGGTGTAGAACCTTCTGTTAGGATTCTGATCTGACCCACCAAGGCCGTCAGTTGGAAAGTTGTGGGCAAGAGGACTAAAAGTGCTATCCTTGGAACCAGAGAGAGGGAAGTGGTGAGAGCTCAGAGTGGAATAGTACTGAGTACTGAGTCAGTGGAGAAAAGCATTTTCTAATATTCTCCCCATAAGTAGACCTCCAAATGGAGGTACCTGGAGAAGGAATATAGAAGAAAGTAGATAAGTATAACAGGATGACTTACCAAGGTGGCCCTAACTTTAACTGCACAGAGACTATAACACATTGGCTGTACTCTAAGTGTGGTGTGAGTGTGGAGCTTTCCCCCCATGGGGTATGCCAGGTAAAGCTTGTGTAACTGCCTATTGTTGGACCTCAAAGATCCTGTATAGATTTTGTGCTCAGAAATTGGACTGATTACTCCAAAGGATTTTTTAGATGTTTCCTTTTTTTATCTTATAGTACTGTGCAGATTTCAAAATGCTCTCATGGTTATTATCATATTGAAGTCTAACAATAACATGGAATTTTTCTATTTTTTATATGAATATTACAAGGTTAATTGACTTAGTCATGGTCATGATACTAGGGAACAGTCAAAACAGATCAAAAATAAAATTATTTTGAGAAGTTCAATGCTTTTTTGAGAATCCTCCACATCACATCAAACAGACACAATTTCTTTCCTTGTTTAAGGCACATAAATACCAGCATATAATACTGGGAGAAAAATCCCATGAATAAAAATGCTTCAAATCCTGATTCCTAAAGTAAACTTTGGATTGGTCATTTGGTTTTTGCCTATACTTTTAGTTTCTTTTGAGTTATATTTAGGTTGAATCCCACCTGCTTGGAGCAGCTATCTTATCTTCTATATAGTAGAAGCACTGGAGAGACTTAAATGACTCTCTGAAGGTCCTCAGCAAGATGGAATCAGACATAAGGTAATAATAGGATTTCTTTGCATTTAATTTAACCTGCTGACTTTCAGTAGCTGCAACATTTGGGGAAAATCATGATACTGGATTTGAGACTCATAGGGCTTGCATGTCTGTTACTAAAGTGTTAGGCCTTACACTGTCAGGTTCTTGTCACAGTGCATCCCATCCAGGATCTAACCTAGAGTGAGCTTGAGCATGCGTTAGAAATTTAGGAGGTCTACCACTAGAACTTATATTTTTCAGAGGAAAATAACTCAGAATTGAAAGATATTGTTATTTCTACCCATGGATCATTATCAGCAAACAAGAGAACACAGAATTTTATTCCAAGTCAGAAGACAATGATCCTGAAATCTGCTTACCTAATTTTATTCAAAAGACTAAGAAACACAAGGAATGTGATGGCTAATTTTGTGTGTTATCTTGCCTGAGTCAAGAAATGTCTAGATATCTTGTAAAACATTATTTTTGCTGTCTCTATGAGGGTGTTTCTGGAAGACATTAGCATTTGAAGCAGTAGCCAGAGTGAAGATGATGTGCCCTCATCAATATGGGCAGGGATTTTCTAATCCATTAATTTGAGGGTCAAAAACGTGAGGGGGGGGACAAATTTTCTTTCTCCTCAAGGTGGGATATTCATCTTCTCCTGTCATTGGACATCAGAATGCCTGGCTTTTAGGCCTATGAATCCCAGCACTTACAGTGCACCTGTCCACCCTACTTCTTCTTTCCTGGTTCTCCAGCTTGTACATGGCTGACTGTGGGACTTCTGGATTTATAGGCCTCTGCAATCAAGTGAGCCAATTCCCATAATAAAGTTATATATAAATATATAATTGTAAGATTCAATGTATAACAAAAAGTTATCTTGTATATTGTATATTGTATCTCTTGAAATGTCAGAAGTCAAATGTGACTTGAGTATTAAAATTTTAATAGTCTTTTCCTTTCTTAAAATGTGTATACATTTATTGATACTGTCTGTGTATGCATGTATGTGTATGTAGATATGTACGTATTTATGTATGTGTGTGTATATATGCACATATGTACGTATATGTGTATATATTTTACTGGTTCTGCTTTCTTCTTATTTGGAGGATCTTGACTAGTATCATGAATATAAGTTAACAAAAAACATGGCTAGAAAGAGATCTTGGTCAAGATCTCTAGACTTGCACTAGACTAGAAACAACTTGGACTAGAAACAACTTGCACATTTTGCTCTCACAGAGAAGACTAAAGGTGAAGGCTACCTTCTGATCCATGGTGTAAGATAGAGCATTGTCAATAAACATAGAGGCAAAAGGCAACCCCCAAGTATAAGAAAGGAAGATAAATGACTTGCTGTGTGGTTTGGAAATATACAGGGATTACGATATACAGTACACATGTGCGGAAGGCATAGAAAGAAGAATCCAAGGGCTCCACACTCACCTCATGAGTATTGACTGCAATCTGAGCTGTGGGAAAGACCTTTCATTGCTGAAGGCTGAAAGCCTCACACTAAGAGCTATATGGAGACCATGCAGCAGCATTACTCTAGAGAGAGGGTACAGTAGTGACTCACTTACTCAAGAACCCTGAATGTTTCATCTGGTGCCACTTTGAAATTCTAGACCCAGAGAACTGCCTCTATTTAGGGGTCAGAGTCATTGCTGCTATCTCCCTACCAGTGCTGTCAGTCTGGAGGGGAGAAAGCAGGGGCGCAGACTCTCTTATGAGCCCTATGAGTAAAAACCGTGTGGCCCAACTGCTGCTGAGGGAACCAGGGAGGCTAACAACTCCCACTGCCTATTGGCATGGTCAGGGCCACACTGAAGCCAGCACCTGGGCAACAAATTCCACAGCCCAAGGATCTGAACAGGGCAGCTCTCATTCCCATGCAGGCTCCCTGTATGCATGGGCAGAGTTGCACTCAAGCCATATAGGCTGACAGACACACTACTGCCCATAGTTCTAACGTGGGCAGCTTTCAGGCTAATACAAGCTGACAATCACCATTGCTGTGGGTGTGACCAGAGCTGTGTTCAACCTGGTGCTTGGCCAGCAAACACTGCAGTCAGTGGATCTGAGCAGGACAGCCGTCAAGCTGGAGTGGGCCACCAATCACCAAAGAGTACAAGTGGGCCTACACACAAACCAAATGGGGTAACTTATACTGCCACACACAGATCTGAGCAGAGCATTTCTCAAGTTTGTGTAGGGAGACAATCACTACTACCTATTGGTGTGGGCAAGGCTGCTCTCAAGCTGGTTCTGGATGACATTGCCACTGCTGATAGAACTAGCTAGGGCATTCATTCACTTTGCAATGTGGGTACTATCAATAATGACCACAGGGGAACAGTAAGGCAAGAGATTCTGGAAAGCAACAGTGTTAAATGCTCCCAGGGTAACTACCCGTTTTGTGCCAGGTCCTATCACAGAACAAGTGCATTGCAAACTTATCTGTCTTGAGCTGAGAAAAGAAATTTCAGATGAGAAAGAAACAGAATGAGAACTCTGGCAACATGAAGGAAATAAGATGTTTTGTTATCTTCTAAAGGTCTATAGCAATGGACTCCAAACTAAAGGAGATGTCAGAGATGTAATTCAGGAAAGGGATGTCAAAGTGTCAGAGGTGTAAATCAGAAAACGGATAGAAAATCAGAGGAATGGTATTGAAAAGAAGTTGAAACCCAAAACAAAGCAGGCAAAAAAAATGGTTTAGGGCATTAATGAAGAAAATGAAAAAGTCTCCAAAGAGAGAGAAAATGTAAGAAAAAGTATAACAAAACTTTTATGAAAGAAAGGAAAGAGTCATTTAGAGAATTTCAAAATATAGCACAAAGCTTCAATGACACTAGACCAAGCAGAAAGAATTTTAGAGATAAAGACAACATTTTCAAATTAACCTAGTCAATCAAAGATGCAGAAATAGAAATAAGGAATAAAGAAGAATCAAAAACCACTCAGAAAAATATTGGACTATGCAGGATAGGCCAATATAAACATAGGTAACCCAGAGACAGAAACAGTAAAAAATGTGAAAACCTATTCAAAGAAATTATTGAGGAAGATTCATAGCAAATAAGATATCTCCAAGACACCTAGTTATCAATCAGGCCAAGGTCAAAATGGAGGAGAAAATTCTACAAGCTGCAAGACAGAAGTAACAACTAATGTACAAAGGAATACTCATCAGGCTAATCCCAGACTTTTCAGCAGAAACGTTACAAACCAGAAGGAATTGTTGCCCAATTTTTAGTCTTCTTGAACAGAACAACTTCTGGCCATAATTTATATGTCCTGCAAAACTTAGTTTGATAAATGATGGAGAAATTCTTCTCCAGACAAGCAAATGATAAGGGAATTTGTCACTATTAGATCTGCTTTGTAGAAGATACTCAAAACTACATTACACATGAAACAGCATGTTAGAAACCTACCAGGGTAAAAACATCCAAAAGGTAAAGTTCACAATGCTCAACTCTAATAGAACAACAGCACAAAAAGAAAAATAAAACCATAAAGCATCATCCAACATGATGGAGAAAACACAATTCCATGTATCAATACTAACACTGAATGTAAATGCTATGAATACGTCACTTGGTATTCAATATTAAATGGTATGAATACATCAGCTGAATATTTGGGAAAACATACACTAAGTAAATGCTATTTTTAGGAAACACAACTAACATGCAAAGGCAAGGACATGAAGTGAGTCAAAGTAAAGGGATGAAAAAAGTATTCTATACAAATGGAAAGAAAAAAAGAGCAGGTTGTGGCCATTCTCATATCAGATAAAATAATATTCAAACCAACAATAGTGAAATAGACAAAGATGGCCATTGTAAAATAAAGGGAGTAATTCAACAAGAAGAAATAATAATCCTAAATACATACACACATAACACAGGAGCTGCCCGATGCATAAAATAAATTCTACTAGATCCAGGCAAAGAAATGAACAGTAGCATTAAGTTACAGGGAATAAAATACCCCACTGACTGAACTAGACAGATTATTGAAGAATAAAATCAATAAAGAAACACTAGGGTAAAAAAGGATTCTAGAAAAAATGGAATGAACATTTACAGAATATTCTACCAAAAATGTATGGAATATATATTCTTTTCACAAACACATGAGACTTCTCTAATACTGATCATTTATTAGGCCATAAAACAAGCCTTGGCAAATTCAAAAAAATCAAAATCATACTTTTCACCTTCAACATTCTACTCACATCTAAATAAAGTCATGGAAATTAAATAACTTGCTTCTGAACAATTCTTGCATAAATGATGAAGTTAAAATGAAAACCAAAGGTTCCTTAAGTTGAATGACAAAAAATAAACAAGCTTTCAAAATAAATGGCATAAAGGAAAAGCAGTTCCAAGGAGAAAGTTCATAACCTTAAATGTATACACCAAAAAAATAAAAGAATCACAAATTAATGACCTAATCTCATATCTCAAGGAAAAGGAAGAGCAAACCAAACCCAAAGTGAGCAGAAGAATAGAAATAACAAAGCAAAGATAAAAACTAAATAAAATTGATAACAAAAAATAAATTCAAATAAATTTGGTTTTCAAATTCAAAATCATAAAGTTGGTTTTTGGAGGGATAAGTAAAATTGGTAGATCACTAGCTAGATTAAGGAGAAATAGAGAAGAAAGGAATCTAATATGCTCAATCAGAACTGAAAAAGGAAATAGTATAACTGATAATACAGAAACACAAAATGTCATCCATGAGTCCAGTAAGATTAGCCCACATCACAAAATTCCAAAACCAGAGATGTTGACATGGAAGTGGAGAAAAAGGAACACTTCTACATTGCTGGTGGGAATGCACACTAATACATTCCTTTTGGAAAGATGTTTGGAGAGTACTTAGAGATCTAAAAATAGACCTACCATTCGATCCTATAATTCCTCTACTAGGTATATATCCAGAAGACCAAAAATCACATTATAACAAAGATATATGTACCAGAATGTTTATTGGAGCCCAATTCATAATTGCTAAGTCATGGAAGAAGCCCAAATGCCCATCAACCCACAAATGGATTAATAAATTGTGTATATGTACACCATGGAATATTATGCAGCCTTGAAGAAAGATGGAGACTTTACCTCATTCATGTTTTCATGGATGGAGCTGGAACATATTCTTTTTAGCAAAGTATCTCAAGAATGGAAGAAAAAGTATCCAATGTACTCAGCCCTACTATGAAACTAATTTATAGCTTTCATATGAAGGCTATAACCCAATTATAGTACAAGAATATAGGGAAAGGGGCAAGGAAGGAGATGGGAGGGGGGAGGCTGGGTGGACGGAGGGTAATTGGTGGGACCACACCTACAGTGCATCTTAGAAGGGTACACGTGAAAGTTACTAAATGCAGACTATAGAGGTCTTAACAGAATAACTAAGAAAATGCCATGAAGGCTATGTTAACCAGTTTGATGAAAATATTTCAGATTGTATACGAAACCAGCACATATGATTTAATAAAATAAATAAATAAATACCTTTATGTTCACCAACAAGAAAACATAGAGGAAATGGATAAATTCTTGGAAATACACAACCTTCTAGGCCTTAATCAGAAAGAAATAGAATCCTAAAAAGATGAATAATAAGCAATGGTTTATTGAAACTGTAATTTAAAATATATATATAAAAAACAAAGCAGATTCGCAGTTAAATTCCAGCTAAATTCTATCAGACCTACAAAAAAAGAACTGATAACTGGCACTTATCCTACAGATATTATACTATAACATTGAGAAGGAAGGAATTTAACCTAACACTTTCTATTCCAGCACCACCTGGATACCATGCCAAGAAAGGACACAACAAAAAAGAAAAACATAGACCAGGATCTCTTATTAATATACATGCAAAATCCCTCAATAAAAAATTGACAAACATAACTCAATGGTACATCCCCCGCCCCCCCAAAAAATTCACCATGATCAAGTAGGTTTCGTTCCAGGGACATAGGGTAATTTAACAAATGCAAACAAATAACATGATTTATCACACAAACAGAGCAAAAACACAGCAAAACAATAGTAGCAGAAAAAGCATTTGATAAAATACAGTACACTTTTGTGCTTAAAAATCCTCAACAAACTAGGCATAGAAGGAACATACCTCAAAATAATAAAGGTTAGATATGTCCAATTCACAAACAACAACATTCTTAAAGGAAATAATTCAAAAGCATTTTCTCTAAGGACTCAAATAAGACAAGGGTGCTCAGTGTCACCACTTCTACTGAACATAGTACTGGAAGTCCTACCCAGAGCAATAAGGAAAGAGAAAGAAATAAAAGGTCAGGAAAGTGGAGTGTTCCAAATATCCCTCTTTGCTGATGAAATGAACTTATATCTAGAAAAACCCTAAAGAATCCACCAAAAGACTCCAGGAATTGATAAATAAGTTCAGCAAAGTCTCAGATTACAAAAAATCAATATATAAAAATCAGTACTAGTTTTAAACACTAATAATAGTAAAGCTGAGAAGCAAATCAAAGACTCAATACCATTTACAATAGCTGCAATTAAAATAAAATACCTGGGAATGCACCTAACCAGGGATGTGAAAGTTCTCTACAAGAAGAATGATAGAACAGTAAGGAAAGTAATCATAGATAACAAAAACAAAAGGAAAAATAATCATGGATTGGTGGAATCAACATCTTTAAAATGTCCATAATACACAATATTAGTTATAGATTCAACGGAATCTCCATCAAATTACCAACGTCATATTTCACAAATCTAGAAAAAAAATAATGATATGTTTCCTTTGCAACCAAAAATGAGCCTGAGAAACCAAAGCAATCTTAAGCCAAAAGAACATACCTGGAGGCATCAATTATCTTGGTTCAAATAGTAAGGCAAGGCTATAGAAATCAAAATATCATGATACTGATATAAAGGTAGTCATGGAACAATGGAACAGAATAAAGAACCTAGAAATAAAACCATCTACCTACAACCAACTGATCTTTGACAAAGCTGAGAATATACATTGGGTAAATGAAGCTCTAGTCAGTAAATGGACAGCCATGTGCAGAAGAATGAAACAGGACCCCAACCTCTCATATACACAAATTAATTCAAGACGGAAAAAAAAAGACCTAAATGTAAGGCATGAAACCCAGGTAAACAACATATAACTAAAACCCCAAAGGCAAATATAACAATAACAATAAATAAATAAATGGGACTTAATTGAATTAAAACAGCTTCTACACAGCAAAGGGAATAATAACAGAGTTAATAGATAACCTACAGAATGGGAGAAAACGTTTGCAAATTGTACATCCAATAAAGGGCTAATATCCAGATCTACAAAGAACTCAAATCAGCAGGATAAAAACAAACAACCTCATTAAAAAGAGGGTACAACCATAAGTGTTTCAAAAGAAAATAGACGATTGGCCAAGAAAAATATGAAAAAATGCTCAACATCACTAATCATCAGGGAAATGCAAATTAAAACCACCTTTACCCCTGTCAGAACGGCAATTACTAAAATGTCAAAAAATAATAAATGCTGGCATGGATGCAAAGAGACAGGAATGCTAGACACTGTTGATGGGACAGCAAATTAATGTGACCTCGTTGGAAACAGCATGAACATTCCTCAAAGAAATAAATGTAGATTTAGCATTTGATCCTGTAATCCCACTACTGTGTATCTACCTAAAAGAAAAGAAATCATTTTATGTAAAAGACACCTGCACTCAAATGTTGATGTCAGCAGAATTTGCAATTGCAAAGATGTGCACTCAACCTAAGTCCAATCTCATGAGTGGATAAAGAAAATATGGTTTGTATAAATCATGGAGTGCTGGTCAGCTACAAAAGGAATGAAATAATGTCTTTCACAGCAACTTGGATGGAACTGGAGCTCATTATCCAAAGTATCTCAGGAGTGGAAAAACAAACTCCATATATACCCTCTTATAATTAGGAGCCAATGATGGGCACACATGAACATAAAGAGATGTAAAGGACATTGGAAACCAAAAAGGGGAGAGGTAGAAAGCAGTGGGGAGTAAAAACCTCCCTACTGGGTACAATGAACACTATTCAAATCACGCACCCACTAAAAACTCTGACTTAAGCATTATAAAAGGTATCCAGGTAACAAAAACATTTTGTGACCCCTTAATGTTTTGAAATTTTAAAAAGTGGGGGAAAAAAACATGGCTAATTTCAGAGTGCTTCAGGTTTTTCATAAAGATTTACATTTAGAGAATAAAATAAATTCCCATCAGTAAAATGTCTAGTAAAAGTAAATTTTAAAATATTAATTAAAAAATTCTCACCATATATTCAGCAAGTAATAAACATATTCATTCCTTTAATTAAATAATATAATTTCCCAGAATCCATCCTGACAATGCAGTGATTAAAATGAGGATAAAATTTATGTACATAGATACTTTAATTCAGTGTAATTTGTAATATTTAATAAATAGAAATAACTTTTTTTGCAGTTTTTGGCTGTAAGCCACAGGTACTGCCTATAGAAATAACTTTTTTAAGCATTTAATATTTGCTATGAATTTGTTTTCCTTACATTTTGTCTTTACTTATTCATTAGTTCACAGAAACATTGGAATTATACAAATCTTTTCCACAGAAAACCATTTCTTAAACATCTTATTTGAAGATCAATGAGAACCTAATTTTTATAATCAATTTTCTATGTATCTTTACTAATCTGCTTCATCCTTTTTCTCCCCCCACTTTTCTTCCTTCTCTCTCTCTCTCTCATTTTTCATTCTTTTTTTGTCTCTCCCACCCCAAACTTTCTCATCTATATTAACTCATCATTGACTATGATATTAACATTTTTCTTATACCAGGGACATTAAACAAAATCTGGTATTATAACCAGGGAACTCACCATCATGCCAACTTCTTACTGAATGCCCTTATACAAACCAGGATGTGGGGCAGGCAACCTTATTTGGTGTTTAAATTATTTGTACCTCAATTGTGAGTTTTACATGTAGTTGTTGACACATTAAATTGTTTTCATCTTTCCAAGAAGGTCGTTAGGTTATTTTTATTTTCTTTCTTCAGTAGTCTGTATAAATTTCCAGAAAAGCTACAACCACCTGATTTGAATTCACAGAATACGTAAAGAGATGATCAGATGATCGTATGACTTCTAGGTGAAAGGGGGCTTGGACATGTTATTTTGGAGAAGTCTGGAGAGGAAAGAATTTTAACTCAGGGGAAACTTTAGAAGTTTTTTTTTTTTTTTTTTTTTGACATTAGTGAATTTATAAGTAGCCTAGGACTTGGGTACCAACCTGGGAATCATTAAGGTCTCCTGAGGATGGCCACTTGGTATATTAAGGACAGCTAGATTCAAGGTGCTTAGGTTTTCCGGAATCTTAAAGAATCTTGTACCCTGAGCCTGGTAAGGAAATAGCACAGCCACAGGTATTCCAGTAGTGTAAGTATATAATAGATCATGATGAAAGCGATTACTCCAATGCATGGGCATGTCCCAAAACTTTGTACTTTGGTATATCCTGCTGAAAGGTGGTGAAATGAGACACAGATTCACACTGGAATTGTTTTGAACAAAACACAAGACACATTAGACTTCTCATATATCTGCACTTGTGTTGAAGGTTCACACCTGTCACAGACAGAGTATAATGTCCATTGTGGTTTCAAGTGTTTTTCTTTTTTTTTATTGTAATTAGTAACAAGCACTGGGCACTGATTGCTGCGAGGAAGTTGATGCTCATGATAATTGTAGTAGTTTTACCACGCAAAACATACTTTCACAGACCACTGGCTCCTCATCACAGCTCTGTCAGAAAAAGACGAGGGATTATGATCTTGAGAAAGAGAAACAGAGTGGCTGCTGTGACTTGCAGATGTCAATCCATCTAACAGATGCATCAGAAACCCACGATGTGAGGACTTCCATTTTGTCCTACAGACAGGGGCACAGAAATACTAGAGTTCAACCTTCTCTTGATAGAACTCTAAGGATAGAGACAGGAAATGTGGTGACAGAGAACTACTTTTTCTTTATTTAATTGCTTTATATCTGTCTTTCTTTCTCAGTCTGTCTGAGTCTGGCTTTCTCTCAGGAATGAGAGCAGTGACAGGATTAGAGAAACTAAATGCAGCCAGAAGACACAGAAGTAGTCTAATAGCAAAATGCAAAAGGTGAATTTTTTTTTTGCAGTTTTTGGCCGGGGCTGGGTTTGAACCCACTCCGCCTTATGGGGTCGGCACACTACTCCTTTGAGCCACAGGCACCACCTACAAAAGGTGAATTTAAGAAAGAGATAGGCTGAACGGATGGGCTGAAAGAGATCCACCTGAACAGGCTGTGCAGGGAGACAACAAGCCCATAGAAGTTAAAGCCTTAAAAAAAAAATCTCAAGGGGGATGGGCCATCTAAAAAGTCTCCAGTTTGGGCAAAGCAGTTACTAGAGTGGCCTCACCCACAACTTTTTCAAGCCTCAATTTGCCATCAGGAATATAGGGTGAAACATAACCTAACCTATGTTAGGTTATTTCTCTGCAGATAAAAAGAAGAAATGATGTAAATTATAAAACACAAAATGCTAAATTATGAAACATGTTCTAAATGAGAGTTAATTACTTCCTGTCCATAATGTTAGAGAAAATAGAAATCCTTTAGGTAGGACAAGTGTAACCTGTGGGTGCGAAAGCATCAAAATGCTAATCCCCATTGAAACCTTTAGAGCTGTGAATTTGCATAAAGCCTAAAATCCCTTTGAAAATAGCTAGACTGCATTTAGTTACTCCTAAAAATCCTTTATTGGGTTGTTATTAATTTATTATAGATGAGGCAATGTTTTCCTTTTAAAAAGTTCTCTTCTCCATTGTGCCAAAGGCACCAGCAGAAAATTTAGAGTGTTTTATATTCCATAGAATATGCATAGTGGTATCAATAATAAATAGCATTTTCCACAGTATAGAGTATGAGCTACTTGCTCAGAGAGCAGAGTCACTTACTTTTGGTGAGCTAAAAATACCTTGGTGACAGAATTTAGTGAAGAAAAAAAAAGGAAAGACGTCTGTGTTCATTATCAGGGAGCAGAATTTTGCCTGAATTGTCCACATTGCTCTTACTATCTCAATAACGCTGAACATTAAAACAATAACATATTCTAGTACACATTTCTATGATACTCTTTCTCTCAATGTAGTATTACTTTGATTTTTTATAACAGAATGCTAACAAGCACTTCCAATTGTCTCTCCAGAAAAATCTTTAACAGCTATAGGTAACATAAGATGCAACACTTTATTAATAAAATGAAATGCTTATTGAAAAACAAATGCAAAATCTTGATGAGATACGGCCTCTGAAAGTGATCTTTATTATCAGATACTGAATGTCTACTCCCCTAAAGGTGTGTCTGAGCACAAACACAGCCACATGGATCACAGTATTAGTGACATATTTCTATAGCACTTTGTCATGGCCAAAGAAATTACCAAAGATAAAGAAAATTATCTAGGACATATAATCATGAAGCTAAAAATTACCTAATTGATAATCAATTAGGAAAAAACAGTGTGTCTGTAAACAATAGAGTTACATGACATTTACTTATTCTATGATGTGACAAAACACAATTACACTTTATTACCATTTGGGTACCCTATGTGGTTTTAGTCATTTACAATGACTAAATTATGCATCTTTTAAATCTGAATTTGGAGGGTTAATATGATTTTTTTTTAATAGCAGGCAGGTGAAAAATGAATCTTCTGGACAACAAAAACTTAAATATTTCAAATCTCATAGCTCCCAAATCCTGCATGAAAATTTACTGGTGAAGCATGGCCACTGGAGCAAATAAAATCGACACAATGAGCCCACAAGATATTTTTAAATATGTGAGCTGAAAAACGAGAGAAGTAAATTCAAGAATCTGCAACAAAAGGAATTAGAGATTACATAACTTATATTGGGAAAATTATTTTGCGGGAGTAAATGAGTACCTAAAATATTGACGTTCACGTCCTGCCTCAGCAATTCTTAACGAGTGAACATGAACAAGGACCTTTCTTTATTTTAACTTCAGTTTTCACCTATGCAAAAAAGAGGCAATAGTAATTGCACTGTCTACTCAAGAGTGTTATGGAAAAGATGACCTCAGAAAGTTCATAGAAAAATTTCTTGCAAAGAAATTGGTGTTATAAAATATTAATGATGATCTCATGCTTGTTTTATGTGCTTAAAAGTAAATATTAGTGATTCCTATTTCCAAATTAAATAAGGTTGATTTAATTCGGCTCACATCTTATGAAATTTCCAAGCATTAGGTAAAAAGGCTCATCTCTACTCTGTTTAAAACTATACGTGCACAGCTAAATATGGTTTTTGCCCTGTTGAAAAACGAGACTACAGATTTTCTATTTGATACATACTGCATTTATATAAAAAGAAGAAAAGGAAAAATCTGAATGTAGGGAAAGCTAATGTCTATTGGCAAATGTGAACTTATATATTATTTGTATAAATGAATCTCATACTTGAGAATTAGAAGGTGACAATAAATTCCTTTTTCAACATTGGAACAATAGTTCAGAGAACAGATGGTGGAGTCAGCTTTCTGAATTTCTTCACTTAACTTTCTGTGTAAAGCTGAGCTAGTTACTTGTTTTTGGCCTGTTTTCTCTCCTATGATGCATATAATTATAATAGTGCCCCCATAGGGTCATCGTGAATATTACACAGTTAATATATTAAATAGTACACACAAAGGGCTTTATAGAGCCTATTTGAAGCATAAAAAAGCACTCTATAAATTTAGCTATTAAAGTAATCTGAGAAGTACTATACTTTCAAATGTCATTTTCTGTCCAAAAAGTGAAGAAGACAAACAAAGCATAAGATATATATCTAAACAGCTCAAAGCCCACAGTGCCAGATACTTGTGATGATAGAGAGAGAAGGGGTAGGGTAATTTGAAGTGGAGGATGTCATAAAAGCAACGGAGGAGAGAGTGAAATGGAAAGTGCTGGATCTAGAAGATGCTGAGCAATGAAAGAACATTTAGTGGAGAAAAAACACAGCCCACATTGAATGGGAAAAAGTTGAAAGCATTCCTATATGGAACTAGAACCAGACACGGTTCCTACCATCTCCACTTATCAACACAGCAATAGAAGGCCTATCCAGAGCAATAAGGAAACAGAGGAAATCAGGAGTATCCAAATGAGAAGAGAAGAGGTCAAATTATTGCTCCTTCCTGCTGACATGGTCTTAAATGTAATAAACCCCAACATTTTGATAAATAAATAAATTATCAGGCTACAAAATCAACATACACAAATCAATAAGGTTAGGGTTAGGGTTGATTTCAACAATCAAATTGAAAATCAAATAAAAGTTGTAATTTCTTTCTCATTAACAGCAATAACATAAAACCTAGAAATATACTAAACAAAGTAGGTAAAAGACCTCTACAGAGAGAATCATGAAACACTGGGGAAAAAAATTACAGAGGGTAATTTACAGAGGGAAAAATGTAACTATTCTTATAGAGTGGAAGAATCAACATTGCTAAAATGGCTATACTATCAAAGTGTTTTACAGATTCAAAGCAATTTCTATTAAAATATCAACACCATTTTTTGCATATCTAGAAAAATTAGTTCTATGCTTTTCATGGAACCAGAAAATACCCCAAATAGCCAAGGAAAGCTTACGTAATAAGTACAAAGCAGGAAGCAGCACTTTATCAGACTTCAAGATATACTGCAAGGCTATAGTGACCAAAACAGCATGGTATTGGAACAAAAACGGAGAAACAGACTTGGGATCAGAACAGAGAACCCAGATAGAAAACCATCCTCACATTCCCACGTGATCTTTGACAAAATAGATAAAAACATACACTTGGGGAAACGAATCCCTGTTCAGTAAATGGTGCTGGGGAAAATGGAACTTCACATGTAAAAGACTGAAAGAGGAGCTGCACCTCTCACTACTCTCAAAAATTAACTCATTATGGATAAAAGACTTGAACCTAAGGCAAGAAACTGTAAGACTCCCAGAAGAAAATGCTGGAAAAACTATATAGTTATTGACTTATGCAATGAATTCATGAGGAAGACCCAAAGCAATCCCTGCAACACCAAAAATTAATAAATGGGACTTGATCAAATTATAACATTTCTGCACAGCCAAGGACACAATCACAAAAAAGACAACCCACAGAATGAGAGAACATATTCACATGCTATAGATCTGATGAAGGACTGATAACCAGAATCTACAAAGAACTCAAGCAAATCAGTAAAAAACAGAAAGAAACAACCCTATTAAAACTGGGGACAAGGCATGAACAGAAACTTTTCAATTGAAGATATCCTAATGGCTAATAAACTCATGAAAAATGTTCAACATCTCTAGTCATTAAGGAAATGCAAATAAAAACCTGAATGAGATATCACCTAACTCCAGTGAAAATGGCTCATATTAAAATGTCCCAAAAATAACAGATGCTGGCGTGGCTGTGGAAAGAAAGGAACTCTTATACACTGATGGTGGGGCTGCAAACTAGTACAATCTCGATGGAAAATTAAAGTAAACTTACCATTTGGTGAGTATACACCCAAAGAAAAAAAGGTCATTTTACAAAAAGTCACTTGTACTCAAATGTTTATAGCAGCACAATTCACAATCAATCAATACTTAAGTGCACATATGGAAATAAATCTCAGTGAAAATCAGGCTGGGGGAAGGGAAGAAAAGGGAATGGATAAATTTATACCTTTTGGGTACAGGGCACACTATCTGGGTGAAGATCTCACCTACGTGCATAACTTTGACTCAACTGTACAAAAACAAAATATGTAAACAAAACATCTGCACCCCTAACACTTCGAAATAAAAGAAACAACCAAATATCTGTGTCTCAAAAGTTAATTATTTGCTCTGACCAAGAATACCGTATTCACATCTGTATTTTAAAACATGACTGGGATGACTTGCAAAATGGGCTTAATAAGCAAAAGCCTTTGGGTGTTTATTTTTACTCTGCAAATTGAAAACAACAGCACAGAAATCTCTGAGCCATCTCATATAAGCAACTAGAGCTATTTTATGTAAAACACACACACACACACACAGGTAGCAAGGGTAGAGAAATTTAGCTATTTCTTTGTTATCAAAAGGTAATTTATGAATTTTCAAATCAGTAAAGTATGAATCTGAAATATCAGATTTCCAATGGCACAAGTACTAGGAAAATGTGGTTAAGGGTGTCTCTTCACAGATTTTGAGGTAAGTAGTTTGATTTTCCCTTTAATCTTGAGTTTGAGTGTGAGGCAATTTGGCAATTAACATAAAAGCATTCAGTTTGGAAAACTGATGAATATTTTATCTCAGGTTCAAAATACTCTTCTATTACGACTTCCCCTAACTTCATGGATCTGATAGAAAACATAGCAGGAATCATAAGTTCGAAGGCATAAACACAGTTAAGTAGTTGAAATCATGCAATGTTTAAAACAACTTAGGTCAGAATATCTGTAAGATTACTTAAACCACTGTGAAAGAAGATAATATAAGTGCAAGGAGAACTTTTATAATGAAGGAGTTTTTGAAATATTAATAAGGAAAGATTCTGTTCTAAAAAAAGACTGTGACTCTACTTTTAAACTAGAAATCTGATTCTGCCTTTCTTCTGCTTACAATCCTTCAATGGCCTTCAGCCCATGCCTGCAGCATAGACTCTGTCTTTAGAACTGGCAACCTTCTGTCTTCACAGACCCCCCTGCTTGGTCATCACAACCTCCTTAACTTGAGTTAAGTGTCACTGACCCTTCATGCTTTGCACAATGGAGTACTTGTTCCTAGTCTAATTTGCATGGCCTCCCTCAGGTGACTTCAGCATGCTGACTCCTTCTACCTGAAAGATATCAAGAGTCCATTTAGCAAACCAGCCATGAATACTAAATCTGACCACCAATACGTGTTTGTACCTAACAAGATCCTACACATCTGCAGATACTGAGACCAGCTATTGGTCTGTCTTGAAAGCCTTCCCTCACCTCTACTTTTTAAC
Source organism: Perodicticus potto (assembly GCA_963574655.1). Classification (NCBI taxonomy): domain Eukaryota; kingdom Metazoa; phylum Chordata; class Mammalia; order Primates; family Lorisidae; genus Perodicticus; species Perodicticus potto. Next base: position 33,287 of record CAUYRH010073488.1, read on the forward strand.
CTTCATAGATTCTGTGGAATCTGCAGGACACTGTGCTTACCTCTAACCAAGGACCTAAAGTGAATGGTGAATGCTCATTTACCAGCCTTCACTGAAATCTCCTTTCCTTGGGGAAAAGTGCTGCTTTGAATTTTATTTTTATTCTCAGTTTACAAATGGTTAATGCATAGTAAGTTCTCCAAATTGTTTCCTAGTTGAGAAGGGAATACGTAGTTTGAGTCACAAAAATAAAAGTTTGTATATGAAAGTCCCACTACCTTTTTGGAAAGCATTTCTCCTTACTAGAGACAGAGAAATAAATATTTTAATTAGGGTCCCCCATTCAATGATTTTCATAATAAAGCATTGGGAATAATTTTGTGGAACCAACGAGCCCACTGGTCTTACTTAATTGTCATATAATAGTTTATCCTGCTGAAGGCACCTTACTTTTCGCTGATGTGATAATGACAGTCTATTATAAGTCCATTAGGGCGTTCCTTATGGAACCAACACAGGAAACAAATGATATAATTTGCAGATTAATGTTTAGTTATAAAACAAAAAACTTACTCTTCCTTTCAAATGATCTTATGTTATTTTTTACTTAAATGGAGAATGGGACAATAGGGGAAGGACAAATATTACAGAAAAAGCATATAAGTGCAGTCACCAGCAAAACTGAATACACTCAGTCTGTCAACTGGGAGTCATTTCAAATCCAGCTGATACAGGTTTCTTCTACTTATCAGTACCACGTCCTTTTTTAGATTAAATTTCTACAGTGCCCCATGACCTCAAACCTCTCAGGAACACTCATAGAAACAGCATATGGAAATTATTTTCCAATGCATAACAATTTGGCAATAGAAAACCCATATATTTATCGGAAGGAATTCAGCCTCCTTAAAATTAATGCCCACATTAACAAAAACAAAAGGAGGCTTCTTTTCACTAAAACTAAAGTTACTATAGTTTGCATTTAACTTCTGCAGTGCATAAATGTGGCCTGATGAAGATCTTTGGCATTTAATTATCCTTAAAAAAACAAAAACAAACAAACAAAAACAATTGAACCAGAAAAGCATGCAGTGTTTGTGGTCTGTTACAAGCAACTTAAGGTGGAAGGTCCAATTCCTTACTTAGGTCACTGCAAATGCACTCAGTTATAAATATTAGTCTTCATATCTACACAGTCCTACAAATGGCACATAGATTTTCTTCGGTTATATTGTTTCAGCTACTGAAACTATTTTGATCTATCTCAATTCAGCTTTATTTTCTTCTTGGACAAGCTACATTTTTTTCAGTTTTGTGAAGTTTCCCTGAAAAAACCATTTCTCTCTTCTCCAAAATATATCAATACTTAGATATTATGTCATACAGTCTAACATTTAATTGTGCTTTTCATATCATTTTATAATTAGAAGTTCATTTAAAGCAATATGCAATTTCCAGGAAACTGACAAACTCTTCCATGATATATCTAACATAATACAGTGCACAATAGCCTCCTTATATAACAATTTACATACGTGATGATTATTTTTGAGTATTGGGAATTGAATGACTTGATGCTAATCTAATGGTATGTGGTACTAACTCCTGCCCCATCTATGTTTTCATTTATATTCGAAAGTGAAATGAAGCAGTTTATAAAACTAATTACCATAAAATAAAGTAACACTCTGTTTTAAAGCTGGAAAATAGACATTGGCAACCATTTGGAAAAAATTCATTTCTAAATTTCACATTGAATACAGATCCAGGGTATGTGGCAAATGGGAAAGAATATTAATTCTGCTTTAAGAAATTTCAAGTCTGTCATGAGAATTAAAATGTTTCATGACATTAAGTTTAGAAAAACTATATAATACATGGGTATTTATTTTTCAATAAAATGTAAATGTCCTCAGTTACCACTTTTTGACACATATATATTCTCCAAAGGATATTTCTTGTTTTATACTGTTACTTTTTTATATTACAAGTAATTCATGTCAAAATTGGTTTTTGATTTCAAAATAGAGATAGAATATTGTTAATTTTTCTAGAAGCCAGAAGAATGTGGTTAATGTCCACTTGTTCCTAATAACCTACTAAAAGATAATGGTTATGGTCAAAGAACTGACTGAGATAGACAATACATATGTCTTAGATTTGTTTTCTTTTTGATTAACTCAAATGAACCTTTAAAAAGAACAAAATTGCAATCAATTCGTGGGTTAATTCTCTAATGAATGCTAAATGCTGTGTGTTGTAGACTAAATGGGATTCATCAAATTATAAATAACAATTATTTAGTAAAAATTCTTTAGAGAAGTTCAAGATTATGACTTCTATGTTTTCCCAGATAAAGAAAAAGAATGCATTTTACATACACATTTAAAAACCAAAGAGTATAGTCAATGGAATCTGAAATATATTTAAGTAAAATCTAGGTATTCCAAGAATGCTTAGGTACACCAGCATTAATACATTCAAAATAACCTTTCATATCAATGACAAAGAAAGAATTATCCAACAAAATGTACAGAAGAATATATACTCATACTCCTATACATGTATACTATTCTGATAGGAATAAAATATTTCCTGCATACAAAATTCAAAGTATTTCCAATTTCATATATCATCACTAAAATGTAGAACATTTTCACTAAATTCAGGTTGAATTCATAGCACAACAAACAGTAAATGCATAAAAAATGAATAAATGAATTACATAGTATGTCAGAAGATAATAGATACAATGTGAAAAACAAAAATAGAACAAAGGAGAATTTGTAGTGTGGGATAGTGATTGGAAATGACATGAAAGATGCAAGAAGATTAGAAATTAGATTAGAAAATGACTTGAAAGACAAGAAGATTAGAGTGTGGCCAATACAGCTAATGCTTCGTCTGAGGGCAGAGAAATGTAGATTGTTAAGGGATGGTTCAAGCATTTCTTTTAGAAAGCAGGATAACCTTTAACATTTAAACGACTAAGAATGATCATATTTGTTGATAACATTTTAACATTCATGATTAAAAATGGGACACAGAAGAAATTGAATACCAGGAGAATACTTTTTATAAAAAGACTCCTTTGGTAAGAGGTGAATTCAAACTCAAAAAGGAGTACAGAGATTAGTTAAGAACACTGCACTATCCTTACTTATTCTTATAAAACAATTAATAACCATGTGGGTATTGCTTAAAATTCCTGTTAGAATATTTCTGGATAACCTCCTCTGGCTATGACTTCTTCGCTTCCCTTGTAGCACATGATCTGGATTACAGAGGGACTTGGCTGGCATGAAAATATGAATTGGAAACACTTGATTTTAGTTTCTAGGTACCACACTGGCAGTCTAAAAATACTCAGAAGTAAGAAATAAGCAGTATTCTAGGAGTTGTCTAGGCACTAACTCTTCACCGGACATATTAGAATATTGGCAAGAATTTGCCAAATGCAGAGATAGAGAGAGATTTAAACCTTCAATTGCAATGAGTTGCCAGAAGTAATGATTTTAGCAATGGAGAATTCTACATCCCGCACTGCACAGGACTTTGTGGAAAATAGACCAGGGTGAGGATGCAATGCCTGTTTCAGGTTCAAGGTGTGCTTTCAGCTAACAAACCTCAACCAGTCTTCCCTGTGCCTTTGGATCCCCACTATGCAGTTAACTTTGATGATTCCTGTTCCAAACTGAAATTCACAGCCAGAACAAGCCCACAGGAAACTATCCAAACCTTTTCAAGGAACCATGTGAATGCTGGGCCTGATGGATGTTAGCCAGCAAAGGAAAAAGTAACATGAACGTGCCTAATCACATAAAGCTTGGTAATGAATAAGACTTTACTATAAGTAGAGGAAAAAAAAAAAAGCCTTGAGCCATTTGAAGCAGAGGAGTGATTTGATCTGATTTACGTAATTAAAAGTTCATTTTGGATGCCCTAAAAAAGAGTGGGTGGGAAAAGAGGCAGGAGTAGAAGGAGAGGAACAAGAGAAGTGGTTGCAGCCAGGGGCTGAAACAACGGCCCTCTCACAGGGCCTGCGCCGTGAAGAGGCGAGAAACAGCAGGCTCCTGGCTGTATGTTGGAGGTAGAAGTTACAGGATTTGCCGACTGGATGCAGAGTGGGAAGAAAAGAACAATGTTGGTAGCAGTGCCAGGTTTGGCCAAACATGCGCATCAATGATGATAACATTTCTCCTCTTCTTGGTCCAGGGGCCCCATGTTTTTTCATGCTATTTTCCTTCAGAAGTTCCTAATGGACCCCGACAGGCCGGGAAAGGCACAGAACACGGTGCCTTTGAGAAAGTAATATGATCTCAACAAATATAGCTCAATAAATATAGTAATATGAGCTCAATAAATGATAGCTATAATTGTTGTTATTTTACAAATTGTCGCTGTTATATTTTGATAGACTTTCGGTAGTGATTTATAGTTTCTATTATCCAATGACTGTTAGCCTTTGTTGGCCTGTCTCTGATCAAGGATACAAAATTATCACTTTGCTCTGGGATATCTTCTCGCAGCCCAGGGGAACTTAGAGGGATTCTGCTAGGTTTGCAAATACCTTCCAATGCCACATGCCCTAGAAGTTTTTATGTGTGAAATTGGAAAACAGCAGTTCACTCAGCAGGGGCAGAGAGCATCAGTTGGTACAGTTCAATCCCAGGTAAAAGTTGATAAACCCATGAAGGATGGTTAAAACAAAACAAAACAAAAACAGTCTGTTGAGACTGCTGTGTTATTAAGAAAATAGTTCAGTAAGGGAAGGGGAAAAGGAGACAAAAATGCATTTACCTCAAATCATCCCAATCTGCAAGCTGATAAACAATTTTTAATTAAAATTAAGCCTGTATAAAATGTGCAAGTAGTAAGTTGAGTAAGAAATTAAAAGTCCTCTATCTTTAGCTCACCCTTGGAAGTAAATAATTTTCAGAATTTCTGTTTGAATTATTTTGGTCATTTTCTACATGTGTTCATAACTACATTCATTAATGCTATCAAATTTAAGATCTATTCACTATAACCTTATAAAAGATGCAGGACTTTAATAACTTCCCCTGGTATTGATTGTCTTTCCTTAAGCACCTCCTAGGTTCATTATAATTTTGTTTTTATCCATCGATTGGTTACATTTATTATTTTTTAATCTACTAAACTTTTAGACAGTATAATTGGCCCCTTCTTTGTAAAAAATTAGTTATTTAATATTCCTTTACTCTTTCATTTTTCTTCTTCCTTCTTATGCCTAGACTCTTTAAAGTGTTACTTTTATTAAAAGTTTATAGCATTTTTTCCATTACTATAATTTGGCCTTAACTCCAGTGTTTATCTCTAATTTAATTTTAAAATTGAAAAGTAGTGTTTCTGCTGTTATTATTACATAAATATTATTTATCGTAATCCTCTGGGTTCTAGAGGAGAAATTTTTTCACACCAACATTGTTCTCAAATAAAATTTTTCCCACGTCTTAAAGGAATTATATATTTTCCTTTCTACTGTCTATAATTTGCTCAAAAGCATGCCGCCTTTTGGATTTCTTCACATTTAATTCATTACTCCCTTGGATGGCTTTTAAAATAGTTTTTAATGGCATATATTCCTATTGAGAGATGAATCTTAAGTGGTCTTTGCTGTTTCACTAAGATCATTCTGCTCTCTTATCCACGTTGAAGGAATACAAGAATAGAATCTGAGACTTATTTTCACAGTTCTCATCACTTGGAGTTCACCATTTTGGGGATCCAACATACCCCTAATATGTGTTTCCTCTTCTCCCCCTTCTCTCAAATTTGCAATAGCCAAAGGGCTATTTCTCTACTGAAAACAGGATTGAGAGTGGATCTTTAATTAGTGGTTAGATGATAGTTGTTGGTGTAGGTTGAAAATTGCTATGTAGAAGCTGCGGTTATAAATACCCAGAGGTACTTGCTTCTTGGTTCTACAGCTCCCTGAGTCCCTTTTTTGTTCCCCTAATATCCTCAAAGTGGTCACTACACATATTTTAATCTTATACCCGAATTTAATTAAATGTTGTTAGATGCGGGCAAGAAATTTGAACTTTCTCTTCTTCCAGTTAAGCTAGCTGTGAGGCCCCATGGAGCTTCCATAAGAATGTAATTATAATAGAACTCAGTTTCATATTAACTTCCCTTAATGTAGTAATATCTTAACATCTTGCCCTCTGCCTTAGAAAATCTCATAAGGCAATTGCTCTTATCCCCAGTTTGCAGATTTAGAAAAAAAAAAAAAAAGGCACGCAGATTCTCTCAAGGTTTCAAGGCATAACCAGAACTTGAATCTAACATCTAACTCCATGTGTGATACACTTTTCCTCACAACAGGTTCTCTTCCTAGTAATGTTCTTTGAAAGATAATGATTTTGGATGGATGCATTTTATTCATGTTCTCTTACATGGATGGATTATCAAGCAGTTGATGCAAAATTTAAAAAGTGTTACCACATGATTTTTTTATAAGAAAATTTGGGAGAAATTATTATATACAAAATGATATCAGGCTCTGTGTTGAGGACCAAGATTGCATAGGAGGTTTGTAAACTTCTGGTTGTGAAATGTTTCATTTAACATATAACTATCTCCAAATTATGTTACAAAGAACATTTCCTCCACAGGACATAACAATAGGTTACTTCAAACAGGGGCTATGTTGAAGAAATTTAGGGAACATGTGGTCAAAATAAGTTAATTAAATTTGTTAGTATCAAACCCCCTGACAAGAAAAAGTGTATTATAAATGTTAAATATGAGAATGTGTGTGAAGGTATGAATAGAATAAGCTACTTACCAAAATAGATCACCAAAAGATACTTTTTAAAAAAGAGTTTCATGTTAGACAAGTGTGCTAGAGAACCCATTCTGGGGAAAATTTCATCATATCCCACGCCAGGATCAGATGCAAGTGTAAAATGTCTTAATGTTCTCTAGTTGTATACATCAAATTCAATAAGGACACATACCCTCTAAGATGCTGGAGATTCCCGTGGTATGCCAGAAGACTGAAAAACTCACTTTATTATAGTATCTCTCACTTTAGAAATAGGCCATATTTAGGTTATGTAAATTATTCATATGAATTTGTCAACAATACTTTTATTTTTTATTGCTGTAATTATGCAACCTTGACTCTCCAGTGGGTGGAGTCTAGGAAATTTTCATCAGAATGTAAAATTGTCTCATTTCAACAAATCTTTTGAACTTGAAAATAAAAATTAGCAGTTAGAATAGATTTGAGAGGCTTGGGTGGATGATAGAGCTTTTGTCTTTCAGGTAAGGTAGTCAATATCAGTCAACTTTAGTAGGCAAAGTGGGAAATTAGGAGGAGATAATATGTGAAAAGATTATCACCATTTGGGAAGTGAACAGCTCAGTTATGTATTTACTTGCAAGATTTTGTGATATGTATTGATTGAGGGTTCTTTGGGTTTTTTCAACTTATTTAACTGAAAGAAGGAAAAGAATGTAAATCTTTTATATTTTAATGTATCGCTAATAAAAAGGTGCCACATTAGTTTAGCAAGCAGAGCACATTCATTTTCTATTTCAGTCTTAATGAGCACCCCAATCCCCAAGGATTTTAGTGTTGAAGAAGAAATAAATAGGTGCATTCTATTAAAAAGAAAAAAACAGGAACTTGTTAATAGCAAAGCCTTCTAACCACTGAATAAATAGCATGTCTACAATGAAGATGTTAAGGAGGGTAAATGAGAGAATTTCCAACACAAAAAATTTAGAGTTCAAAATACTTTCTTGCATATGAGGCAGAAATGTATGATTAAACACTCAAATACTATGTATAACAGCTTCTTAAGTCAAAGAGGATATTGCTTCTCCAATTCTGAAATGCTTGTTATGAAAACAGCATTTTGAGAAAGTGCTTAAAGAGCATTGTGATCACTATCACATTATGGGACTCAATTTTGCAAATAAAAGTGAAACAACAAAAATATTTTTCTCAAAAAAGCATTATGCTTTAGAGAATATTATTTCATTTCTGATAAAACAGTAATTTCCATTAAAATGTTTTATAGACAAAGAAATTAGTTTATAGTTATGGTTGTTTTCTAATTATACAGGAACATACACTCATAAAACAAACAAAAATAATAAAAAAAGTCAAAAAATTATATAAGAAAAAATAATTGGTTATTATTAATACAAAACTATATGAATCCATGCTTAAGAGTTGCATATTCATTTATGTATAAATATATTACATATGTAATATTCAGACTTGCCAGAAAAATAATGGAAATAATTTTTGATATTTTAAAATGTTATATTATTTTAAAGTATTTTATTAGTCAAAAGTATTTTTCTTAAATGTCCTCTGAATAGCTATTTAATAGTCTTTCATATAAAATATGCAGAATATATTTCATAATTCCAATTTAGCTATGCCTTTAAAATGTTTTGAATTTTCAATATTATATATAATAGCAAATTTTAAGATTGCACATAAAATTTTATCTAATTATGTAATTCTATGATTATTTTGGCTTCTTTATAAGACTAATACTTTTTAAACAAAAACTTGTACATATATAAGCAATATTATATGTATCTATATATTTTATAGATATGTGTATACATGTATATTTATTATGTGTGTGTATATATATGTGTGTGTGTACATATGTAAAAATGAATAAAGAAGCAAGACAGTTATAATTTCTTTACCCAAGAATGACATCAAACTTTTGTAATTTCTTTCAATATGTTTGCATACTATAGCCATGGGAACTATTTACTAGCTTGCTTTTACTTTTGCAATAGGTTTCTTTCTTTTTTTTTTTTATTAAATCATAGCTGCATACATTATTAGTGCAATCAAAGGGTAGGTACAATGTGCTGGTTTCATATACAATCTGAAATGTTTTCATCAAATGGTTTAACACAGCCTTCATGGCATTATCTTATTGTATGAAGACATTTGCAATAGGTTTCTTATATTTAATCTTCTACATCATTCTATCGACTTATAAGAAGAGATAAACATTGTAATCCCTGTTGTCAACCTATTTGCAACATGGGACAAGAAGTTATTTAATTTCTTTTGGACTCGTTTTACTCATCAGTAAAAGGAATATAATGGATTTTAATTGTAACCTTTTCATATGGTTCTTGAGAAAATTTACATACATATAATACACATACCTCTGTGTGTATATACACACACACACACAACATTTATAGAAACTCAATAAATGTCAGGTAATCATATTATATGCACCTTCCCTTGAAATGATGTTTACTTCTACTAGTTTTTTCAACAAGCTTTCGGTCCATGTACAAGTTGTTGTGGAAACATCACATATGTGAATATGTACTCTCTATATGGTATGTGAATGTGTAGGATACACACTTTCACTAACCCACACACTCTTGTTTCTAAAAGGATAAACAAACAAAAAAAACTATTAAGAATATTTACCTTTTGGAATTTGGGGCACTTAAATTTTATAATCATGTAATTTCATCATTTTCGTTACCTAAAGGGTTTCTGAATGTTTGGATTATGAGCAAATTTATTTTTTTAAAAAAACCATTTTCCTTGTGCTAGGAGTAATATTAATAAGCATGTAGTTTAAAATATTGAAGAAAAGCTACCCTCTAACAATGTGTGTACTATAAGACTATATATCTTACTTATGATACTTAGTTACACAGTCTCATTTTGGGGGGATACTGAGAAATCAGAACACTTCAAAGGAAAACAACACATTCTCAAGTGGTATGAAATTCTCTTACATGTGAAGAATGGCTAAAGAAACAGGGTTTGGAAAAAGTATATATGGGAGAGGAGGAAGCACTATAACTATGGTCAAGTCCTAGAAAGCTATATCAGCTGGAAGGTGAAATAAACTGGCTACACGTAGTTCAGATGTTTCATTCATATAATAATAGAATTCATTCAAAGATTATATAGAGGGTAAATTTGTATTGATTATTTCATTAATTAAGTTAACCAATAAAGGAGTATAGGTTTGGTTAGCACTATACTAGAATACAAAGATACTTTGAAGAAAAAGGCTGAAAATATTCTGCTTTCAGGGTGCATCTTCAAAGCAGACAGAATATTCTTCTTTCCAAGAACAAAGAGAATACTGTATCCTTATCCTAGGATAAAAAGGAAATTAAGCCTCCAAAGATTTCTTAAAAATTAGACTTTTAAAAACATAATTGAAATTTAAATGTATTTACAAGAAACAAAACAGGCAGACCACATGCATCCTTAGCCTCAAAGGTTCTATAGTATGATGTCACAGCCAGGATATTCAAGATTCAGAGGAATTCCATCTTCACAAGGATCCCATCCCCACTGCCTTTTTATAAGATCCCCAAATTCCCCTACCCCAACCCTTCTTAACCCCTTATAACCACTAATCTGATCTCCATATTTATAACTTTGTAATATCAAAATAGTATATAAATGGAATCCTATACCATAGTATGTAATCTTTCCTTCATCTGAAATTATCTTGATTTCCCTTTCATTTCTTTAGGGCATTTTCTCTCAATATAGAATTCTGTTTTGATAGTTTTGTTTTTTTTTTTAATTTAATTGACAGGCCATGCATGGTGGCTCACACCTATAATCATAACAATCTAGGAGGTCAAGGCAGTAGATTGATTAAGCTCAGAAGTTCAAGACTAGCCTAAGCAAGAGCAAGACCTCGTCTCTACTAAAATAGAAAAATTAGCTGGGTATGGTGGCACACACCTATAGTCCCAGCTCCTCAGGAAGCTGAAGCAGGAGGATTGCTCCAGCCCAAGAGTTTGAGGTTGCTGTGAGCTACAATGGGGCCTCCTCAGCATTCTACCCAGGGTGACCGAGTGAGACTGTCTCAAAAAGAAAGAGAAAGAAAGAAAGAAAGAAAGAAAGAAGGAAGGAAGGAAGGAAGGAAGGAAGGAAGGAAGGAAATAAATGTATTTGACTAATATGCATTGCATATATTTAAGGTTTATATGTTAATTTGATATAAGAATACATTGTATAATGCTTACCACAAAAAATTAATTAAATATTCATCACTACCCATAGTCACCATTTGTGTGTGTTTCAGGGCTGAGTAACAAACCTTCCATTCTAAAATGAGTAATTTCTGGCAATCTAACATACAACATGGTAACAGTTCTTTTCTTTCGGCACTTAAAAAAATGCTGTGTCACTTTCTTACAGCTTCCCTTACTTCTGATGAGAAAACTGTTGTCATTCTAATTTTTGCTACCACACAGGCAAGGTGACATCCTGTCCTCAGACAAAGGCAGCTGTTTCTCTTCTGCCAGCTGGTGGTACAAGTCCTGTTTCCCCTCTCAGCCTTCACTGATGCCGAGGGGTAGATTAATTCCTTACTTCTTGAGTGAGAGTTTTGGCTGTTAGCACCCTGGCAAAGAAATGTATGAATACCATTTTATTTCACCTCACAAAAGTCCTGCTGATACCACAAGTAGATGGCCTCACTTCTGCTGCACAGTACGGGAAGTTCTGACTCTCCACTGGGAATTCTCTGCCTTCTCTGCCATTTTCCTTAGTACTGCTGAGTAGGCATAAAAGTCCAGGCTTCCCAGAGGGTTTCCACTGAAGCTGTTCTCCATTTCTTTATCATGTTCAGAGAGGACTGGGAGTTTCAGCTCCCTGCTCTGCCTACTTGGTGCCTTATCACAGCTGCATGAGGAGAATGCAGAGGTCTGCCTTCTCATTGGGGTTTTGCTGACCTGAGTTGGGGTGGGGCACAGTTTTCCTGTGGTGTTTAACTAAAATAGAGCATTTATTGCTTACAGGTCTGTAGCTTGTTGCTGTTTGTTTTTTCCTGCTAGGTTGTCCCTTTCCTAGCTCCATGATTAAAAAAGCAAGCCATTCTTGGGCCATTCATTAGTATTTCCAGGTTGATGGCATCTGCAATGTCCAACCTTGGATATAAAAGGAAACATTAATAAAAATAATCAGGAAATGTAGTATTGGGTTGTTCCTCAGTCTCACTATCTGTATTTAATCTGCCATTTCTCTCCACTTCTCAGTCTGCTGGGGTGTTTTACATGGAATGCTAAGGATTTTTATTTATACTAAGTGAGAAGAGAAGGAATTCTCCCCTGTCTTCCTGGAGTGGAAGTCAGCTAAAATCTTTAATTCGCTCAATTCCATCAGGATTAGGTGATTGGTTTCTTGCATCTTCTTCTATATAAATGTGAATGCCCAGCCCAAGATATGAGGAGGAGTTTGATTTTACTTTGTAGAAACAGCATTTCTAAAATGAAAAGTCTAAAACATTGTAGAATAATTCTGAGCAATGAAACATTTATTAATGACGTGAAAGGAGAAAACAAAATATTGTATATAAATAGCTGATTGGCTTATATATTCAGAGACGTGATTCTAAGAGCATATTGTAAAAAGAAAAGAACTACTTTAATATTTAATCTTTTAAAATGGAATAATTCGCATTTGTTTGCAAAGTTTTCCTAACACTTAAAAAAAATCATCTGTGAGAATTTTTGAAATCCTCATATCCTCTGTCCAAAAAGTATTTTATGACTAAAGATGCCAATCTTTTGTGTTCTATATTTCATAGGCCACTGATGTAATTTGCCATGACATAAACACAACCGGAAGTAAAGCAATGTAAGGTTTGTTATAAAGAGCTTACTTTATCACTAGCTTCTCCTAATGGGATTATTGTCTATAAATGGTCATGTTGCCATAGAAACCACCTTAAAAGCAACACTGGGCTGCACTGCAATGACAACACCTGTGTGCCATCATGTTGTGCAGTAGGTTACATTATTTTTGTCCCAATAAAATAAAAAGATACCAAAAAAAAAAAAAAAACAAGCCCCACAACCTATTGTTTTCTTTGGTGGTTTCTCATCACATTCATTTTAGATTCAGCCATTTTTAATGTGAATCATTAATTCTATACAAAGAGAAAAGTAAGATTATTTTGATAACTTCACTGAACTAATTCTAAATAACCTCACATCACTGCTTCATAAACAAAATAAAAGCTTAATTAATGGAAGAATTACATTTTCCAATGGAATAATATAAAATAAATGTTTTCTCAAATTAATTTTATAATTCCTAGCCTTATGAAAAATCATCTTATTTCTGCATTTTTATGTACATAGTAGTCGTATAAGTATGATGCAGTGGGGGGGAAACATTGCTGTGATAAAAACCAAGCAGAATTTTAGCTGTGCCCTGGGTTTTGATTTAGGAAGCAAGTTCTGGGATTGGCACAAAATCCTAGCACCTTGGGAACCAAGGGGATGGATTGCCTGAGGCCAAGGACAGGAAGAGAGCACCTAGGCAAGAAGGAGACTGCATCTCTTTAAAAAAAAAAAAAAAAGGCGGCACCTGTGGCTCAAAGGAGTAGGGCACTGGCCCCATATGCCAGAGGTGGCGGGTTCAAACTCAGCCCTGGCCAAAAACTTCAAAAAAAAAAGAAAGAAAATAGCTCTAGCTGGTGGTGCCTCTGTAATCCCAACTATAAACTGAGGCTGACGCCGAGGCAGGAGGATTACTCCAGTCCAGGATTTCCAGGTTGCACGAGCTATAATCAAACCACTTTACTTTAGCTGGGGAAATAGAGTATGACTCTGTCTAAAACAGAAACATAAAACAAAACAAAGCTCCAGATCTCAAGTTCTGACTTCACTATGTCATGGCCCAAAACTTTGAAATATTGCCCTCATTTCTTTATCTAAAATATGAAGACAGGAAACTAGTGAAAAACGGCAGACGAACATATTGTCAGCACGAGCCACATCCTTTCTGGTTCACAGGCAGCATAACTTGAATTTCCCATGTTAAAGTCAGGAAGCCGTAGGTAGACTGGGGTTCCTGACAACTCCCAATTCAAAGTGGCTTAAACAATGAAGATTAATTTTCCCTTTATTCCTTTATTTGTTAATTGTTGCTTGCTTCTTTTGAATTCTCTAACGGTGTTAATCAAAATGCAGGTTTTTTTGTGACAGAGGCTTATAAAATAATATATAATTTTATACATAATATGATATAAAAATATAAAATAATAATTCAGTATAGAATTTTATTTCTCTTCCATATGAAAATCCAAATTGTTCGTTAAGGGCTGATATAATGACCTAAATCTTTAGAACCCCAAGATTGCTCTATTTTCCTAAATATGCTGTTTCTCTTTCACAGTGTAACATGGATTAACCAGCATTCAAACACTCAGGAAAAAATAAAAGAAGAAGAGGGAATACGCAGTCATTTCTTTGATAGGTATAAGAAAGTATCTGCATTATATCCTATTGGTCGGAACTTAGCCCATAATTACCGCTAGCTCCAATGAAAGATGAGAATATCATCTTTCCCTGGACAACTCTGTCTGCAATTCACAATTCTATGACTATTTGAGAAGACAGATATGGTTGAACAGAATAAAGCACAAGCCTATGCTGAGAGGTCCCCATTAAATGTGTTAGACCACTCCTTCTGAGAACACGTGCTCTAGGCTTCCCTCACTCATGCCAGGGAAGCTGAAAGAACCATATGAGGGCTGCATCTCTGACATTTTTGATTCGTTGTTTCTTGTGGGATTGCTCTTCCCCATGCCCTTGGATCTATAGTTGACCTCTCCTTGTATTTTCCATAAATTCTTCTTCTTTTCCCTACAATTTATTATCTTTTCCCCCCTAGTTGACCCAATACCTTATTTATCCCTTTCATTTGCCTTCATACATGTCTTCTGAGGAATATTTACTCATCACACAATTATCTAATTAAATTAAATATTCATCCACATACACGGAATATCTACTAGCATCATCTCTACCTTAGAGCTGAAGAAAATGAGTCACAAAAAAGCAAAGAGACTTACCCTAAATCACACATCTGGTAAGTGATGGACATGCAATTTGAATCCAGGTACTTTAAAATCCAGAGCCCATGTTTTCGTGTTAATGTGATTTAGCCTTATTATTTCAGTAGGACAAAAAGGATTACTTAAGAGCAGAATTAAAGTAGGGAATCAATACCTAAATATCAACCATATTTAATATACTTTTTATGTTAATATAATTTAATAACTAATTTAAATATAAATAAATATACAATTATAAATATGTCATTTATAACAATGGGATGGTTTTAAAATTAATTACCAATCCCTTTTTCCTGGGATATTGTGAAGTCCAGAGCCAGTGGTTTCTAAAGGACAAGTTCCAGCCTGATCTTTTCTTTGTTTACTTTTGCTGCTATTCACTAACATTCTCTAAATCCTGTGTGTGTTTTTGGTTCTTGGTTTATGCTGACCAATGCTGGTGCAAAATGGACAAAAAAAAATTCTTTCAGTCAGAGGTGTTCTAACTTCTAAAAATCTTCCTGATGAATTTTTACAGCATTTGAAAAATCTGATCACATTTATAAGTACATATATTCCTACAGAAATTGATGGTTACAGTTATCTAATTATGTGAACATCTGATTTAATCACTTTCTATTTTTGATTGTTTGGGATTCATGGAGGGTATAAAGAATTAGTTAACACTGACTGCTTTGTTAGATAAGGTCCCTCTTATAATTGTGTCCCACCCCCAAGAGGTGTGTCATACAGCTTGACTCCTCTCTCCCCCTCTTTCCCTCCCCCTGCTCCCTCATTCCCTCACCCCCTACCCTTGGATCAGGTCATCTACTGCCTTCATATTAGGATTGAGTACATTGGATTCTTGCTTCTGCATTCTTCTGATGCTTTACTAAGAAGAATGTGCTCCGTCTCTATCTAGGTTAATACAAAAGATAAAAGGTCTCTGTCTTGTTTAAAGGATGAATAGTATTCCAAGATTTGACCACTTTTGAATTCCCAAGGTACACTTTTGTTGACCTTAAGGAATGATGCCTTAATTTTGAAGGGAGGAAGATAACATTCTTTTTGTTTTGTTTTGGTTTGGTTTTGAGACGTAGTCTCACTATGTTGCCCTCCGTGGCATCACAGCTCACAGCAACCTCAAACTCTTGGCCTAAGCAATTGTCTTGCCTCAGCCTCCTAAGTAGCTAAGACTACAGGCACCCACCAAAATGACCGGCTATTTTTTGGTTGGAGTTGTCATTGTTGTTCTAGCAGGTCTGGGCCGGGCTCAAACCCACCAGCCTGGGTGTATGTGGCTGGCGCCCTACTCACTGAGCTATGGGCGCCAAGCCAAAGAGGAAGATAACTTTTAAACCTAGTATTTCTTAAATTGGCCTTCAGAATTTTCTATTGCACATCTTGTACTCCATAACTGAAGTATCTGTAGTGAAACCATTATTTGTAGCTTTAAGAATGTTTGCCCCACTGAAGTTTTAGTGTCTATTTATATGCATTACCTCTTATCCCTTTATCCTGTCCCAGCAACTACTAAACTCCTGGAGGGCAGGTACTTTTTCTAAATCTATATACTTCCTATTTCTCTTTCCTTGTCAGCAACAACACTTTTTATCCTAGGATAATATCCTAAAAAGGATACTAATTATAGAAAGTTGGTGATGTTTCAAAAGAAGAAACTTTTGCATGTATATAAGTAGATGATACCAATGCAAGTTTATAGACTAAAGCAAATTTTAACAGACCTAATGATTTTTTAAACTTACTTATGACAACTGTTTATTGACTTTTTTTTTTTTTGCAGCTTTTCTTTTTGGCTGGGGCTGGGTTTGAACCCGCCACCTCCGGCATGGGGCTGGCACCCTACTCCTTTGAGCCACAGGTGCTGCCCTCTTTATTGACTTTTTTGTAGACTATAATATTCGCATGCATGTGTATGTATCACAGATGTAGTCTAAATGAGAATGTAGATACTTAGTACACTACTTCAAGTAGTCTTGCTTTCTCTTACTTGGCACACTCTATTGCAACAAGGTTTTGTGCCTATTCATCTAAAATCTATGCATATTTACTTGCAAAAGTTTGAAGATACAATATTTAAGGTAAAATGTAAGCAACTTTATTCAGTATTTCATAAAATAGGTGTGTTCTCGTGCCCATGTGCAGGTATATGAATGCATTATGAACCATTTACTGAAAAAATACTATACATATTGTGGCAGGTGCTTGTAGCCAGCTACTTAGGAGGCTGAGATAAGAGGACAGTTTGAGCCCAGGAGTTTCAGGTTGCTGTGAGCTATGAATGATGCCACAGCACTTTACCCAGGGTGACAGAGTGAGACTCTGTCTCAAAAAAAAAAAAAATACAAAAATAACTACACATAATCAACTTCAGATATTTACAATTTTAAAGGCCATAATAATTAGAAATGTTTTTATTGCTTTCTATATAATAGTAGTTTTTAGAATATATAAAAAAAGATTGGTGGTTAGCCATTGCATTTAGATTTTTAAACACATTCCCAAAAATAGATACCGAAATTTTCAGATTCTTAAAGTCCTTGGATAATTCAGTAAAGAAATGAGACACAATAAGGAGAAACCTGGGAATTTGTAATATGTGACATTCCAAGATCATTAAGTTTTCACTGGAGAATTAAACATTAACCAACAAACTCAGAGGAAAATTGTCAGGAATGAAGGAAGCCACTGTTTCTCTTGCATTTTAATAGAATTCGCTAACAAGACATTAGGATTCAAAGTGCTTTAATTTAGATGGTCTTGTTAGTCACCAGGGATATCAAATACCAAATGCTAATTAGATCATAAGGTATAATAACTAACTAGATGAAAATGTCAAAATATTAAAGGTTATTTAGTTATCTATAAATGAGAATTTTCCCCCAGAAGACATGATATATACTAATTCTCCCGCCATAGTAAAATACAACTTAGTATGATTTTATTTATAGTGAAGGATAGTTATCTTATATTTACAGTGAGAAAACTGTTATATGCAAACATAAATTTTCAACATAGAAAATGATTATGGTAATATTTGATATTTATCTCAGGGTAAGTTACCATTATCAGCACACATATTTATTCATACATCCCTTTAAATGTAAAATTCATCTAAATATGCATATATGTCAATAACTTGAGTGAGGAATATCTTTGAAATCTTGTTTATTAATTCCAAGTAATGATTGTAATGTCAACTGACTAGAGATAAATTTTATATAAACCAGAATTCCTCTATGTCTTTCATGAGAAATAGAGGAGTCATTTTAATCAGCATAACTTTTAAACATAAGTAAATTTAAATTAATCTTTAGAAGGCTATCTTGCTTTCTAAATTGTATATATCTGCTGGAGTATATTCTCCTATTAACTACTTTTATTAATAAATCTGTACATTTCCAGTTTAAGGTAGTCATCAAAACCTTGCAGGGAACTATTTTCTTTACCTAATCCCAAATGGTATGTGTGGGGAGGTTTGGGAGAGGGTGGAGGATGTCTGAGTGTTTATGCTGGAAAAAGGTGGATGGCATTATTTATAGTGACTTACTAGATGTGAAACCCATAGGAAAAATATATATATATTTAACTTTTCCATGCCTCAGATTCCCCGTTTCTCAAATAGACACCATAATATTCCTATGCCAAATTGTTGTTGCAAGAATTAATATGGTGAAAACAGAGTCTCCAATATGGTAATGATTCACAGCTAGTTATTATTTTATTTTATCAGCATCATTATTATTCATAGTCTAATTCTTTAGTGACCTTTCCAAATGATAGCAGAAGAAAGATAAAAGAAGGAATCGGTCTTTATTGCAACTTAGCAGGTACAGAGAAAAAAAACAAAAGCAAAAACAAAAATGATTCAAGGACAATAAACAGGAGGGTTGCCCAGGAGAATCACATAAATCTTCTAGTTCCTCATTTGTGAGGTCACAGCTTAAAGTGGGGAGTACATTACTCTGGGCCAGGTTTACGGGGAAACCTGTAACATCGGCTTTGTGACATACTAAATGGATGTTCACAGAATCATGAATCTTTTCTCAATTTTCAATAAAGTAGGAGGAAGTAATCAACATTTTGCACCTAAGAACACCATGACCTCCTGTCTCAGGGTTGACATACCAAAAATAATGGTAAGCCATATAAATAAGCCAGCCCAACCAAGAATTTTCTGTATTCCACCGGAATAAAAAGCAGATAAAAAGCAGTTTTAAAGATCTTCAATCCAAAACCCCATCCCCCAAAACACTGGTGGGCACTCTAAGCAACTGCAGATGATAAGGAAACTGGTGAGAGACATGTTTTAATACAAACAATGAAATTTAGGGAATGCAATGGAGAATTAAAAATGGTATTCATCCTCAACTTGAAAACACTGTTAAAATAAGCAGGAGTGTTATGCATTTGGCTTTTGGCAAGGGAACTTGTTGATTTTATAAAGGAAACTATTAAATTACCACCTGTGTTTGTTTGAGATAAAGTGCACCCTGAAAAAGGACTTTGGGATACTGAGGGTTTCTTAATCTCAACTGTTATAACATGTTGGCTGCAAGGATTTAGCGATAATCTGCCCTTTCTGGTTAACCATAATGCTGACAAAAAGACAATGACAAGAATAAGCTCAGGGCCTGGTGAGAAAACTACAGCACTTCCAGAGGAACCTCAAAATTATTATTATTACATGTGGACATCACCTGAAAATCAGACCAAGAGTTCAATGCTGAATGTTTAAAATGTAAATATATACATTTAATTCAGGTTTACAAGTCCTATCTTTGAAAATTATGTCATTTATTGAGATGATTTGGCCTATAAATGCCAAACTCCCCCTGAGTAAAACAGCCCTGCTAGTTGGAAAATCCTATGATAATCTTTCATGTGATCAGGACTTTGTATAGAGATGCCTGTGCTCCTCATGGTGGGCCTCTGGCCCATGACATTGTCCTTAAAGTCTAATTAGACACAGGTTTTAGCACAATCCAAAGGGAAAAGTGTAAAGGCTGTCATAGAAAGAGATATGGATATCAAAAGAATTATAAGATCATGCTAATTTATACTTTTGAAATTTGGCATAAAGCATGAAAACACATTCTAAGGCTGTCATGTGAAATTGATATGATGTTTTATTGGGATGAATATATATTGAAATAGAAATAAGTTCACATACCAGACATTAAAACAGTTAAGCAGTTAGAATCTGCTCTAACAATTTGCTGAATCAGTTGACTAAAGTATGGACTCATTAGTTTTCTGCATTAAAGAAAGATAAGATGCTACAAGTTCCATGACGAAATATAAAGGAAGGAATACCAAAGTTTAGGATAATAGGAATTCTGGAAGAGACTTGTCATGTGATCCCTACATACGCACCCCTCCACTACATGCCACAGGAGGAGTCTGAGGCTTCTTCAATAACAAAGATATCAAAATGCATTTCTGTAGTGACCATCAGCACCCTTGTGGTGTTTCTGTAGCCTGAAGATGATGTCAGGAGAAACCTGCCATTGAAGTCAATTATGATGTTTCCACAAGATGATGCTGCTAGTAGCAGAGGGCACGAGTGGCTTCTAACCACCAGAGGTAACAGGATCAACAGTAAGAACAGGTAGTGTCAGAATATTTTGACTTAAAGGGATCATCGGCATTGACTAATAGATTAGAGTGTCCTAGAAGTAAGAACTAAAACTAAGAACAAAGAAATACCTAGTGTCCAGAGCACAGTGAGTACTTGCTTTCAAAATCCTTCCTTATACATACCTTTTGCTCTAAGATCTGCAAGAGGGAGGTATAAGAAATTGAGGCATTGTTAAGAGATTGCTTTGATATTTAGGTTCTCTATGTTTTATGTTACAAGCTGTGGTTATTTCTATAGCTCTCCTCACATGAGGATATAGCTGTAATACTCGCTGCCATCCAGCTTCTTAGTAGTTCTCAGACATTTCATTGTTAATGAAACATGTAATCTAACTTTCAAGTTCATTTTGTTTTGGACTAGATAATCATAACAAGTGTAAAAACCTTTAGAAAGCTTTGGGAAAATTGCTGAATATTTATCTACAAATAAAAGACCCATTTATATTTAATATCAAGACAGTGAATCTAACACTAGCTGTCTGCATGTTAAAAACATGGTGATAAAAGTTGAAGTCAATTCACTGTCCGCCATTTTGAGAAGATTTGGAATTGATAAAGCCCCCCAGCTATGCCTCACCATGCCTGAGTAAAACGGCCTTTCTCGTTTGCAGACATTCTGATAAATGCTTTGTAAAGAGATGCTTTTTCTCCTCATGGTGGATCTCTGGCAGCTATCATTGTCGTTAAGTCCAAGTAGAGGAAGATTTTAGCATACCCCAAAAGGAAAAGTACAAAGTCTGTCATAGCAAGAGAGATCATGGATTTTAAAGGAATTAAAAAATTACATTCATTTATATTTTCAGAAATTTAGCATATAAGCATGAAAATATATTTCATATATATTTTATATTTTATATTTTCATTTATATTTTATATTTTATATTTTCATTTTATATTTTATATCCTATAAAAGGATGTTATGTCAGATTGATATAATGTTGTATTGGGATGAATATATAGAAATGAGTTCATATCCTGGACATTCTTGAAGTAAGAGGGTTGAGCCTCTCTGAGGCATGATTTAGTTAAACTCAGAGAACATCATAGGTATAGTTGTTTAAAAGCAATACAAATCATTCTACAATTATTTGTTTAAAGTATTTATTCTTAAATGTCAAATTGTATAGGAAACTTTTCCTATTTTTGACTCTCAAGAGAATAGTAATACTCTTGCCTCATTTCTTATTTGCTTCCTAACCCTTGAGTCAATATAATTTTTGAATTTTGGGGGATGCCTTAAGAGACTCTTTAGGTTGGAAATATTTCAAAGCTTCTCTTTCAGCTATTTTGAAACATACAATATAAGGCTGGGCGTGGTAACTCACTCTGGGTGGCTGAGGCAAGTAGATCCCTTGAGCTCAGGAGTTTGAGACCAACCTGAGCAAAAGCAAAATGCCATCTCTACTAAACATAAGAAAAATTAGTCAGGTGTTGTGGTGGGAGTCTGTAGTCCCAGCTACTTGGGAAGCTAAGGCAGGAGGATCACTTGAACCCAGGAGATTGAGATTGCTACAAACTGAGCTAGGTTGAGGCCAAGGCACTATAGCTTGGGGCAACAGAGTGAGACTCTGTCACAAAAAAAAAAAAAGAAACATGTAATATATGGTTGCTAACTATAGTCACCCCACTGTGCTACAAAACTCCAGAACTATATAACCATATATTGGTGCCTATGAATTAACCTCCCTCCATACTCTCCATCCCACACCCCGCATAGCCTCGAATAACTGTAATTCAACTTTCTACCTCAGAGAAATCAACTTTTAAAATTTTTCTGTAATAGCTCTTCATTCAATTCAGAGTTTGGCTAACTCTCTGGTGCAAATGGTCTCGCTTTCAGTCTTTCTCGGCTTTTAAAATGTCTTCTTCAATAAGCTTAATTATTTGTAGCTTTTGATTCAAAGTGACAGATGTGCCACTTGTCTTTTCTCTTGAACACTTAGAGGCCATTGTAGGGTTATTAACTGCGGAATTTCCACAGTGCTGTGTCTCAGGGTATAGGGAAGCCCAGGAGAGGGAGAGAGATGGCCAAATAAATAACTAATCAGTGGAATAGTCACAATACACACAACACTAATTAAGGTCACTCTCTCAGATAACTGTAATTTGTGGTGCCCTAAAGATCGCTGATTACAGATCACTATAAAAAATATGAATAAGGAAAAATCTTGAAATATTGTAAGAATTACCAAATGTGACACAGGGACATGAAGTGAGCACATACTGTTTGTAAAACATAACCAATAGGCTTACTTGATATAAATATTTGTAAATACATGATGTGTGTACATACGTGTATATATGTAAGTGTATGAATATGTGAAAATTGATATATGATCTATGTTTATGTAGAGAAACAATACATTCTCTACTATAAATTAATACAATTATTGAGACAAACAGCTCTATGTAACATAACTCTGTGTGTCTTTATGTGAGGATCCAGGAGATTCATTTGTGTAATTATATATAGATGGTCTCATAATGGTTTGACTTTCAACTTTTTGATGAGGTAAGTGTTATACATTCAGGACACTCTTTGACTTACGGTGGGGTTCCACCTGTGTAAAGCCATTGCAAATTGAAAATATTCTCAAGTTGAAAACACACTTTGACTTAAGATATTTTCAACTTATGATGGGTTTATTGGTATATAACTTCATCATAAGTTTAGGAGCATTTGTATAGATCATACCTAGAAACAAATATATTGTAAGAGTATAGATGATCAAGGACCGTAAGTAAGAGAGAAGTATTTACTGAAACAATTGCATGTATTATCCATATAGTTGATCTTATATGTGAATACCAGTGTCTATGTGTATGTGTGTAGGAAGTCTGACAAGTTCATGAACTTGCCACCATGCACTTACATTGGCAGCACTGTACAAACAAGTTGGTAACATTTCATTACCTTGGTAATCCGTGTCTCACAGTTGTGTTAGTGTCAACTTGTGGCAGGGTCTTGCTGAACATTCATCACGGTTCTTGCATGTTTTTGTGTGCCATCTCAAGAATGTCAGAGCGTGAATTAGAAGAACAAATGAATATTAAATTTTTTATTAAACTTGGCAATAGTGGAAATTAAATCAAGGTCATGTTAGTCAAAGTTTGTAGGGTTAATTCCATGAAGAAAATGACAATGAATTAAATGTTTTCCTGAAGAGAGAGAAAGCCTCATTGATGAAGAGAGGTCGGGGTGGCCAGCAAAGAGTAGAATTGACAAAATATTCAGCTGACTATGTGAAGCATTGCAACCCAGTAAACACTGATAGAGAAACAGGAAAATCTTAAATGAAAATCTTGGCCAATAACTCACAGCTTTTATATCATGACAATGTACCAGCATTAACGGTACTATATATGAGGGAGGTTTTAGCCAGTAATCAAATAACTGTATTGGAACACTCTTATTACCCACTTGATCTGGTCCCCAAAGATGTTTTTTTCTTTATCCTAGGATAAAGGAAATATTCAAAGAAGGACATTTTGATGATATTCAGGACATCAAGGGTATTATGACTACAAATTTGATGTCCATTCCAGAGATAGAGTTGCAAAATTGCTTTGAAGGGTGGACTTCATCTGAAGCCCTTCAGACTTCATAATTACGTGTATCAATCTTACAAATATATTTATTGAGCCTATAATCCTTATTATTTGTCATTGCAAGCCATCTTGTAAGATGAATAGAGCATCTAACATTTTTGTGCTCCAAGAACTCAGATTCAGTGGAAGGTGAGAGGATAGGGAAGATAAAAAAGAGAAAAAAATAGAATCCAAGGTGATGTGAACCCTAGAAGCTGAGACAACAAAGTGCTTAGGAGCACAGTGGAAATGCACATATATAGGTCTGGAGGGAGCAGAAAAAACTTCTCCTAGAAAATGTTAGTGGAGTTAAGTATTAAAGAAATGCAGGTAGTGGTGTGTCAAGTTTAAAGACATGTTTATGTATTAAATACACGTAAGGACTTTGGCTAGACAGAAAGATTTCTCTCTATCATTTAACCCGTCTATTAGCCATAATTCAGGGCAGCTAAGTCTGCGCTTCTAAGAATGGCTTGGTAATATAAACAACTTAATTGAAATAGCTGGTCCCAAGAAACTCATCCAGGAAGTATGATGCTTCCGGGTAGAGTTCTCAACGGCATAAAATGTATCAATGTTAAATCCTTAACATATGCAACTCTGTTCCCTTTGGTCTACAGCTGTTTTAGGAGATGCAATACCCATTTTGCTTTAATCATTCCTCTGTAACTGCATTAGAGAATTGCAGGGTATTACCAAGATAAGAAAATAATTGTATTTTAATTTGACATGAGAGTTTATTTAGAGAATAAAGTAAAAATTGGATCCAGAAAGCCAAATGAGAACATGTGTCTTCTTACCTCCCACAGAAAATCATGAGAAACAACATAAAAGATATTTCAGAAAAAGTATAATCTATATTATAAAGTTCGTCAACAGAAAGGAGTAAAGTAGTGGGCCTGTCATACTGAGGAATTTCTAAAAGAGCAAAAATATAGTGGGTTATATCTTCAGATAAATAGAACCAAAACAAATCTGATCTGAAACCATGCACAGAAAAGCTGCCCCCAAAAGCATAGCTGGTTCCAGACAATCTTCAGGCTCAGAATGTGAGTAGATTCAAGGAACAAAGAGGGGAACTTCCATAATGGGGCAGCATTACGGAAATGATGGGCTTGCTGAACATCTCCACTTTTTAACTTGAGTTCCCTCGAGGCTCCAGGGGCCTGTGCACTCTGAGGAAAGCAGGCAGTGTTTGGCTGCAATTTGGAGAGGCAGAGCAAAACCCCACCAAGCCTCCTACCCCCACTAACTTCCATACTGCACATAAAATCTCCAAGGACAAGCCATTGTAATCACAACTAGCATATAAAAAATAGATGATGAAACTTCAAAATGCAAACATGAATAAACAGCTGGTAATTATAAAACTCAGAAAGCCAACACTACAAAAAGAAGGCATTTAGATAAATGGAAGAGCTCATACTAAGAGTAACATTTAATGCAGCAAACAGATTGTTTAAAAGTGAGCTTATTGTCTATGCACAGTACAGTAATACAGTGAAGGAATATTACATTCCTGAAAAAGAAACTACTAGTCATTTTATGATATAAAAATGGAATTATTAAAGTAAATGTCAGAAAAGAGAAATTAAAAGCATTAAAAAACTACATAATAAACTAACAAGCTGGAACACTGAGCTCCAGTGACATTATCTGAATGAAGTATAAATGGAAAATATAACAGAAAGAAATAATAGAAACATAGAAGTTAAACATCCCAAAGTTCCAAAGTTCCATTTGCATACTATGAATCCGTAAAGGATAACACAGAAAGGATGGATACAGAAAAATAATGAAACACAATTTCCTCCATTGTTTAAAAGATCATAAGAAAACCTTGAAAGTAGCCACAGATTTTAGAAAAAAAGAAAAGATTAGAAACACTTGAGAATTACATTTCTATGAGATTGAGGAAAATATAGTGCAGAAATATTTGTGAAGTTCTTTGTACAAATTTGTTTGAAAATAGAAGTAATAAAGAGCAACAAAGACAAACTATTAATCAAGTATAAAGGTAAGATAATCTCATATATTCCACATGTCATAAAATTTACTATCCTCACCTTTTTCCTGATAATGTTTCTTAAATGTTTTCTTGCTACCTTAAACTGACTCTTAGAACTCAACAAAAACATTTAAAACATAGTCATTTTATTTTTAAAGCTAATATTCTTAAATCAACAAAAATTAGAAACTTGAAACTTTTTACACTTATAATAAAACATATTGAAAGAACTCTTTATTAAGAGTTTAACAAATATTAAGAGTTTTTGCCATACTTTCTTCTAGAATTTTTCTCTTTTCTTATCTTAAATTTAAATCTTTTATCCAGCAACAGTCCATTTTTTAAGATGTGTAGGTCTAGACAGAAGGTTGTCTGTATGCTTTAGTTGTACATTCAGATTTGAACTCCAAAATCGACTAAATCTTAGTGAGAAATTCTTCAATGGCTAGACAAACAAAAGGGTTAGAAGACCACTGCCTTAGGGAGGGTGGACGTTATGTAAATCAACAGAACCAGGTTTGCTCTATCCTTGGTTAGTAAGCTAATCTTTGTAAGGACAGCTTTGCAAAAAAGAAAGGGTTTATTCAGGTGGCAGACAAGTAAGAAGGTGGGAAAATAGATCCACATCCCTAAAAATGGGGCTTATGAGTACTTAAGGGAAAGAAAGTGATATGTTCGAAGCACAAGGAAGTGTGAATGAATGGCAGGCCAGAAAAGTGAGGTAACAGGAATTCCTGCATAGGTGTGTAACGCAGCTACATGTTTCTTCAAAGGACCCTTATTCAGAAAGTGGTGATATTGCCATGATCTGAGGATGGAGTTTTTGGTCAAAATGTCAGAGGGCCAAAGGTTAAAGCACCAGGTAATCTCAGTAGGTTTGAACCAGACGGAAGTTTCTCCCAAGTAAAATAACTTTAAGCATTTGTTACTGTAGTGACCCATGATCAGAGAATTACAAGGTGTCCAATCCACAAAAACAGGCTGTATGTGGATTATGTAAGGACCTTTTTGCTTATCAGTGTTGACAGATATCACAAAAGTGTGTATGGACTTTTTATTTTGTTCATCAGTTTTTGTTAGTATTTGTGTATTTAATTTGTGGCCCAAGACAACTCCTGTTCTAAGGCGGTGCAGAGAAAACAGAAGGTTGAACGCCCCTTTGGTTATGTGACTTTTAGCTATGTAGGTTTTAAAATCAATGATAAGTGACTGAAAACAAGCAACGCAGGTTAAGTTTGGCAGGCTCAATTCTCAGTTGCACCTATAGATTGCTCCTACAGACACATACTCTTTCATTTCATTTCATGATAAAGCTGAGTTCTTTCTGTGATACAGAGGGTGGTGTCCCAGAAGATGGGAGTGGGAATAAGTTTGTTTGTTTGCTTGTTTATTTAATTTGCTTATTTCCTAAGCTGGTAAATTGTACTTTATAAATTTTTTCACATTGAAATGAGGGTAAAAATCGTTCGTTTACATTGTGTATATTTGTTCAGTATAGTTCAAGTTGTAATTGAGCTCTTCAGCAGGGATGTGCTGTATACGCTTATTTTGTACTCATTAAATGAGAATTTACCAACTCTCCTCTCTTTTCCCTCTCCCCTCTCATTCCTCTGCCTTTCCCCACCAACACTTGATTTTAATTGGGTTTTTCTATGGGAGTGTAGTTATTTATCTATTGCTTTCATATTAGTATTGCATACATTGGATACTTGCTTTGCCATTCTTTTGTTGCTTTACTCAGAAGAATGTTATTCAACTTCATCCAGGTTAATACAAAAGATGTAAAGCCTCCATCATTTTATGGCTGAATAGTATTCCATGGTATACATATACCACAATTTATTAATCATTCATGTGTTGATGGGCGATTGAGTTGATTC